>JAMKCH010008971.1:0-58440 GCA_023653785.1 Ophioderma brevispina
TAAGCAAATTCCATCGAAAGTGAAGAAAAACGTGCAATTATATGTCAGACGGGCTACGATAAGAGCCAGGTTAAGTTGGAATACGGCCCCGGGAGTTGTAATAATTACAACTAAATAGGTGGTCGAGGCACAGATTTTAGGGTGGACTCTGAAGAGGTGAAATGGACGCGTGGTTTTTGTTCTTCTAACATTTTTTCCGCGGAAGTGGCGGTTAAAAGACAAACTCATGGGAAGGAACTGCACGGAAGGGAATCGGGAAGCTTTCAGATAGTGGTAATAGGGATGCGCTTTCTTCGCGGATCAGATCAAAGTATTGAAGAATTGCACGCGAAAGATGGAATATGAAAAACGTAGGTTTGCAAGGAGTTGAGATGAACATTTGTCGAAAGTAAAAATCGCGGAAGATTGTTTGTTGTATTTGTGAAAAACTAGAAGGAGTTTCTCGGCAATACCGCGCGAGAGGAAAAAAAAGATTTCTTAAAAATTGTCACGAAAGAGATTTCCCCAAATGCGAAACGAAGGGAAAACACAGAGAGTTTGATTATGAACCAGCAATAAATGCACTGAAAGAGTCGTGGTACGATGTGGATATGAAAGAAAAGCTAAATTAACAAAGTGAATCGTTAGGTCTCGAGAGAGATTTAGTTTCGTTCTAGAGAATGGAGGTCACGATTTAGAAATGGGGATATCTGATAATCCACATGACTATATCAGGCAGGCAATGAAAAGAAGGCATGTAATATCAGAAAGAATTGTGGGACACCAACTTGGATGCTTAATGCGGGGCAAGATTCCTCTGGGAATTACAGTTCGCAAGAAAGATAACAATAATGACCAAGTGACGCCGCAAACCAAGAGATAGAAGCTTGTATCTGAGGACGATTTATGCACGGAAGAATTGTGGCAAAAGGCTTTAAACCAGGAGAACGTGTTCACAGCAGTAGCCCTCTATAACAAAGCCTTTCTCATAGTGAAAATGCGCAAGGGAAACTACAAACAACGAGCTCTTGAAACTTTACAAGAAGCGTGTCAGTTGCAATTGAGGATATAAAGTGGCAGTAACTAATGTATATGTGAATGTTTGTTTTAGTCAACGCCACCATCCTCCTTTGAATACACAGGCTATCAGAATCTACCTCAGCAACAACATATTTCGCGTGAAGTATGCAATCTGGGAGGCCATGCTAGACAGCAAAAGAACTGCTGCAAGAGGCATTGGCAACCGATGAATTATGATCTGAGAGTGAGAGCAAACCCAGTCGTTGTCACAGCTTCTGTGGACGACCCAGCTACATCCCTGGATGACCCGTTGACTACGATGAAAAGTACTGCCTACAAAATGGGAATAGCTTATTTCTTCCAACCGTGAGAGAAAAGACAGGGTGGCTGATATATGCAAAATTTATGAAGGTGCAATTGATGTTCTTGGAGTAGCAGTAGCCTGCATGACGGTCAATCCCTAATTATAAAGACCACTCATATAGATCAACGGAATAGTTTAAAATATGGTGGAAAGTTGATAAAGGGGACGATTTCAAGGTCAAAATGCGGATATATCTTCTTAGTTTTCAGGTAGAAACGTTGTCCTGCCTCTTCAATTCGTATATGTTGAAAATAGGCTGCCAACCAATCTATACAGAAATTGTTCCTGTGAGCGGATCGATACATTCCAATTTTTGAGCAGATACGTTGCACATTACGCCATTCGTTCCTGCGCCTGACAGTATTAGGTCTATATCGGATGACTTTGCGGTACTCCTACATTTGACGAGTTTCTGGATCAAGTGGGACTGCGAGTGAGAAATCAAATGAGGGGAAAAAGTGCCGCAACAAGTAAACGAAAACCTAGTAGGAGGTTAGAAATCTATATTATTCCAGAGAAAATAGACGAAAAAGCAAACCAATGCTGAAAAAATTATGAGAGTAATAGAGAACATCTCAAACGTCAAATTAAAGATGAGTGGAGAAGTCAAGCAAATCAAGCAAAACTGAATGATGAGCTTTTAAAACTAGTTTCAAGCAGCTCAGGACCTTGCAGAGGAAGAAATTGGAATCCCAAGCCTACAAGAGTAGAGGCGAAGAAATAGAAAGATCCAAAAGAACACTGAGGCAAAACATGAAGGATACTGGAGTTTTTTAAAGATAGGTTGCTTCCTAAAATTATAGCAACTCGAAAAAATCGTCAAAAAATCAATGAAACTTTGTTAAAAAATTTTCTAAAAAGGATGTAGGGATGGCGAGAAGACGTTAATAATGATAAATCCTTTCACTGGAAACACGGCTAGTTGAAAAGATAATACAAGATCGCCACAATAAACGGTGCGTAATAAAATCGAAAATACAGACACCAATGAAGACAGCAGGTCACGACCATAGCGATGAAAAACAGAAGGAGGTACACGAGAATTGTAAGAACTATTACAGAAAATCTATCTCAAAGTTAGTATTTGCAAAGGATGTGGCAGTTGATGTGGCAGTTGTTCTTACCCCCTTATGCACACAAAGGACTCAAACACGCTTTACTGGAATCCTGTGTATTAATGCATCGGTGATGCCGCGAAAAGCACATGTACAGCTATGCTTACAGAGGTTTTGCAAGTTTGCTCCACCAGGAATCCCAATAGTAATGTAGAATTGATGTCGACTGTCGATACGAAATTAAACCTCGCGCCAATTCTATACTAAATCATTGGTACAAAAATCATTATATCACCCCATTTACGGGTCTACCCCATTTTTCTTACCTTATCAGCAGCTCAATTATTCGATTGCTGCTGGTGTCAAGTCATGCCACACTTCAGGCACTCAAAATAGTAGCGAGGGGTCTTTTTGTGCATGAGGAACCCGTTTATAACATCAGATCGACCACCTGATTCGTCGAGTTCGCGATATCACTGCAGGGTACCGCGAACCGTTTGTTGCATTCTTGTTTTCTTTCAAGCCTTTACACACAGAGTTCGGCTGCTGGGGAGTCTCCCATGACGTAGCGAATGTCGAGAATAGCGCAATTAGCGATGCGGATACGGAATCGGCGGCGCTGGTTCCGAGCAGTACAGATGCTAGGGAGCGTAAATGGTGTGATCTTCATACCATTGCCAGAGTATATAGTCGCGTAATTTCGCCGCCTATACTGATTGAATCATCAGAATGAGGATACTTTCAACCTGTGGTTGTGCAACAAATCCTAGTGCATTTGAGGATGCCCCATCCTGCCATACAATGCAGGTTCCCATTATTCCCATGAGCGTTACTTTGATCAAGAAAGAGGTAATTGCGCTCTGTGAGAGTCGAAAAAAAAGTGAAAGAGAGCAGCAAAGACAGTAAGTGTTCCACGTATTATAGGTGCGCTTTTTCGTGTAGTGGTAACGTATTGTCGTTAGCGATTAGAGGGAGCCAATAGTTGGGCCTAGTAATTTTAAAGGTTGTGTTGTTGAAGTTTTTCTGGCGATTGAAAGCGTTTTGTTTTGGTTTATTGTGTGGAGGAAAAATGTGATTTTGAAGAATTTGAGGGCAAGTTATAAAACTCCTCACAATTCGTCAAAAAAGACAAAAAAAATACTCCATTCTGGAACTTTTCAGTGTGAAATGGAGGATTTTGTCAATCATTCGAAATCGCCATGTAAAATATTCCATGTTGTAAATGGGGTGTTGAAACTGGTAATATGGTGGTTGTGTGGATCTTAAAGGGAATTGTGTGATCTTTCACTATGGTGTTGAAAGTGTTTCTATTAGCGTTTGTAATATTGGTATATAGGGCTATGGGATAAAACAATTTCATGTAGTAATGGGAAACTAGGCTGCTGTACTCTTTTTAATTATACTTCTCTGGGAGTAAGTGGCTCGCAATAAGCGAGTCCGATAATTCAGGCACTATTGTTGGTCATATCCCGATTGACCTCCGTTTGGACATCTCAAACACATTAAAAGTCAAGGATTCTGGGATGGGACACGGGGTCAATCGGGTATATGACATGTGTTGCTTATCGATAGATCAGCAGTGCTCGAAATTGTCGAACCGCTTATTGTGACTGCGGTTATATATCTGTAGCGGGACAGCAGGTTGAGGAGAAATACACGACGGTCGGGGGCAAGTCGGCGAGACAGAATCATCCTAGCGGGGGAACCGTGAAAACACATGAGCACACTAGGCTTACTTTTATTTACACTACATTTAATGCATCGCCAAAAGCAAATTCACACACAGACTCTTGATATATTGTATGGTACTTACAGAATAAATGCTTTCCATATGATTGACTACTGATGTGTAAATTTTTACCATGGTGGCTCACCATAATCTTAACACAAAAACCCAATTATGACTTAATTGGCTTTCCATACCAACTGTACACATGAAACGTGAAAGAAGTGATCATACATTCTCACACATGCCAAATTTTACCATTACACTGTCTTAACATTAACCTACTAAGCAGCAAACCAAACTCATTGTAAATTAATGCATGGCAATCACACAACTAATGACCATTAGGTTCTATCTTCATTATGCGAGATACCACAAAGCAACTAAAGCCCTATATATTCAAATATTTTACTCTGAACCAACACCGAGCCTATGGCAATCTATAATATGAACCAACCATTAAGAGTGCCAGTGCCATGCTGCATACCCAAGTGGCGACATGTAGAAGCAGGCAATGTCACGACATATCGACACCCCAGGCAGATCTCCACCTGAAAGGCTACCAAGTTCATTTCAAAATCATAAAAAAAATAATTTCCACAAAACTGCTACAACGCAATTGTGACTACCAACACCAGTAAAGTGTCCAACTGGGCATATTTGACAAGGACATAAAAATAAATAATCATCTTTCTCATCAACCTATAACTCACTATTTACACTGCAACTCAAATCATACAACATCAACCTAACTAATCAAAAGACCTAGATGCACTCACTTTAAATCCGAACAAATGATGCACAGTGAACTGACCCATCATGTGTTGTTTACTAAACCACAATGCCGCCAATGCTCTAACCTCCCTACACTGGCACAGCTCGTCATCATTTCACAATCCACCTCTGAATTGTCCCCCAGCATAATTAATAAAATAAATGTAGCACCACTACCCATGGGTCTGTGGGACACCCCACCCATCACCTGCTGGCAAATGCTACACAATGGTCTCAAAATCAACTTATTACACAATAGGACATCCGCGTCATCTCCATCTTCTATCCGCCCGACGGGACCCTGGGCTAAACGGAATTCCATCGCTACCTCGAGCTTAATATAAACGTACATTAAGAGACACTGCACGCAGTGTCGGCACAGACCTCTTTTCTGGGGGTGAAATTGGGGGGGCAAAGTGAAACTTGGGGGCAAAAGTGAAATTCTGGGGGGCAAAATATTGAAAAATTTTGAAATTTTCACCCAATTTTGGCCCAAAATCGTGATTTTGGCCCCAACTCACGGAATTTTGCCCGAAATCCTTCATTTTTCTTTCGGACCAGGGGCGGGCAATGGGGGGGGCAAGAAAAAAATTGGGGGGGCAATGCCCCCCCATGCCCCCCCCCCCCCTGGCGCCGCCACTGCTGGCACGTTTGAAAAAATAGTGCTCCCGGCGCTCAAAGGATTTTTCAAAATCGATATTTTGCATGGTTGTTAAAGCTTTTATATACAAAAGCCCTCACCCGAATGATTAAGACCACAAGTCAGCATCCGTATGGGTAAACGGAACGATTTGTAATTTAGCGTCGCCGGGCGACGCGGAAATTCGCAGACGACGAAAATGCGTTTTGCGTTACCAAGACACGGACGCCGTATGCATGTTCCCACGTTATGCACACTGTTTTGCCGGTCGATAACCTTTGTGTGGTAATATCAGTGAGTACGAGTCAAAAATATTCCTGTAATATACACCATTGTTGATTAAAGTTATGGAAAACTTAAAGTTAGCTACAAATTACCTGATATCGTTATCCTCATATCAATTGTCCCATCTGTTTTGGGTATGTTTTTTTATGTGTTAAAGATATCGCCTTGTTCTTCCAGTGGCCTAACTATCATTTGAGAGCAATTGAAGAAATTTCAAAAACACATCTTTAACTTAAAACAAACTTCTATAATCGACCCATAGACTATGGGTATGTCCTTCTATGCTGTGCTTTTGTCCCCATCGAGGGAAGAGGGAAACAAGTGTAAATTCATAATAAATTATTAAAATAATATAACAGGCTGTTCCCACAAAAAAAACTGGCACATTTTCTTGAAAATGAATAAAGTGCCACTTCAATTTATTTTCCCCGATATCAGTGACCAAAAGATACACTAGACTTTAGCAAACAATAGAGCTAAAGATTATTCAATTACCGGCTCGGTATGCGGTGTAGAAAAACACTTCAGATCCCTTTTCATCTGGGAGTGCAGGACCATTGTTATATTGTTTCGCGGTTGAAAAGATTCAGGTGTTACCACCTCTCCTATTTTGGACGAAGTCTTTTTTTAATGACGTAAGCACAAAAATACTTCTCCTCATTCACAAATAAATCAATCTTGAGCTTCCATAGTGCGTGTTCAATTAACTTTGACCATATTTTCCATCATTTATTCGAAAAGGAAGAAAGACAAACACACATCATGGCAGAATGTTGCTGGGCAAGCTTTGACCTAACAACTTTGTGCAAAATTAAAATCCGTAACTTATTGATTAACTTCATTCCTATTCAATTTACCGCGTTTTCAGAATAATGTAAACTGGTTAGTTATTGTGAAAGAGGACTGGTATTTTGTTACTCAACCCGAATTGTGGAGGTGATAACATCTGGCTATAACAATGCATGGCCCCGCATACCGGGTCCATTGTAATTATCTTTGGTTTGCTGATATCTATACATATCCATTGGTCACTGATATTGGGAAAGAGAAATTGAGGTGCCATTTTATTTATTTACAAGAAAATGTGTCAGTTTTATGCGCGGGAACAGATAGTTAATATGATTTTAATAATTTATTATGAAATTACACTTGGTTTTCCCCTAGCCCCTCGATGGGGACAACAGAATTTGTTATATAGTTGGTTGTTTGGTCTACGCCCCATAGTCTACCAGTCTTAAATCTATATCCCATCTCAATTACTATAACTCGCCCTTCCCGAAAACTTGCCCTAATACTACACTTCTACCATCAACAACTTTAATCTAGCCACCCCTGCATAGCTGAAAATCCCAATCTCCAGCAATCTTCTGCAATTCTGCACATTCATCACAACTCACTCACACATATCTATCACAATAAACCTATCGACACACACCAGTATCTAAGTACATTTGGCCAACCTTACTAATAATCCCACATGTACTGCTTTACCCACAATGCTAAGCAAAAATAGCACTATTTCAGCCGAGTCCCTAAGAAATAAAAATCATGCCATTAGCGCACTATTTTGGGCGTATTTACCAAGCTATGATAAAAAATGTGATGTCTTATCTCAAATCCACCTTGTCAGGAAAGCATTTCACACGACAAAATAAACAAATTGCGCGCTAACTCAAAATTCAATGTTTACATCCACATTCCACTTTACACAACACAGTGAAGCAAAAATACATTTATAAAATCAGTGAATGTTACGCTGCCTGCTATAGAAATAGTCATATCCAACTTAAACACTATCTCTCCCCTTCTCTCAAATTAAAATTAAACCCACGAGCGCGGACCGTGTCAAATATGAATACAAAATGAAGACGAAAAAAGTATTGTGAAACAGTATCAAATGGGTGGGTGTGTGTGAAAGCTGGCGATACAATAAGCAAATATTATCATGATGATGTATTGATGCAAAAATACATCAAAATCAGTAGGTGAAGAGGATGCATTCCCCGCTAGTATGGTAATGACATCCTCTCAACACCAGAATCCTCATCAACAACAATCATTCTCCAAGCCAGAGGAAGCGTAACAGCAAACTATGTGCAACATCAAAAGCAGTTCAAGAAATAGCCATACCAAGTACATTGAAATCCCTCAGCATGCCTTCAACAATACAACCCAAGAGAGGCCCTTGGAAGTATTGGCATTTTCCATTTTTGATGAGTTCCATGAATTTAGGATTGGCCCGTGTCTATACCCAGCATGCTCCCCCCCCCCCCCAAATGCGTCCCGCCGGGGGATGCGCCTACAACGATCTATAAAAAAAATGCAAACGCTAGCCCCCTTTTCAATCTGTCAGACGACAACACAAAAGTCAAGTTGCGAGTTATCAAAAGCGAGTTGCCAGCAAATGTTATAAGAGTTTGTAGAGATTAGCACTTTTTGAACGTGCCTAAATGTGACTGATGACATGAATCTGTTTTTGGAGTTAAGAGTTTTATTCTTGTCGCCGTTGTTATGAAAAACTTGAGTATTTTCACGACTGAGATGGATAATTGATTTGGTTGTTCTTGTAATTCCCAAATATATTTGCTCAATGCTGAGATTGGAGAGAGAATCGACTCCCTTGAGACTACTTACTATTTTGCATAGGACGTTCGGGATTATATAGTCTTTTCCTCTGAAAACCCGTCTCACAAATTCCGACATATGTTCAGTTCTCCTTGTTAGAGGAAACCGTTAGCTTGGTACACGATGTTTTAGCTAAATATTTGCCAGGATAGTATATATATATATATAGATATAGATATATATATATTATAAATCTATATATATATATATAGTATATATATATATATAATATATATATATAAAATTTATAATATAGTAATATTATATATATGCTGGAGTGGGGGTCTACAGTTTGTACGTGAAAACAAAAGTTGGATCTCCATGAGTTATATTGGTAATGACTCAATTTAGAAGCGTCTTGGTGGTTATTCGTGGTATGCAGGCCAATTCTATTACACGTCCTGAATTTGTTCTTTCAAGATATGCCTCGGTATCTTGAATAAATCCTGTTGTGATTTGTGCTCGGCGTTACCTACATAATGAAATAAGGAGGAGCCCCTATTAATTACTACGCCCATGCTTTCATCACTGAAGTCGTTTACGATATATTACAAAAAATATTGTCAGCTTGCCATTAGGTCAGAGAGATGTTACATAAATGTGTTTGTCGTTACGTAATATTACTATGTAACTGAAACTCAAGTTTTCTTGGCTGCTAACAATATAGGTGGAGAAGGTTCGCAGTATATCATTGCGTTGTCAATGTTCACGCATGAATTTATTGTGGAGATAACAAAATCAAATAGGCGATGAACATTTCAGGACAAGCACCAGGACAAGCTAAAGTAAGGTCGGATGTATGCTGTAGTAATTTCTAACAGGCGGCGGATTTTCAAGAACTACTAGGACAAGTAGATATGACACTTTTTTTAAATTATATCAAAAATAGTACGTATTTTCAGCGTGTTGAACTATGAGTTCATCGGCTTTAAAATCAATAATATGTATATTTTTACGTGACCAGTTACTGTAAGCAACCAGAAAGTGTTGAATTTTGTCGAGGAATCGAACGCGTATATATGAGATCTTTGGATTTCAAATTCGGAGGTGTCGCATCAAGACCAAAAAATAAACGAAGTAATGCCAGTGACGTTCCTACTGTTTGTTATCTAAAAATAGTGAATTGACGAAATCTCATTGATAGTACTTCAACAATATTTTACTAGGAACCAGAGGTATTTAATCTGGCAAAAAATGTATTAAAAGTCCATCTAGGATTTATTTATTTATTTAAGCATAACAACACATTTTTTGAAGAGCGCCCCCAATTTTCCGGATTGTATTTTGAGATTTTGCACAGTGCATTGGTATTTGACTAGTAAACACTTCCTCTAAATGTAGTAGAGCGCAAAACTCTCTGTGTCGCAAAAGAGGGAATTTTGTAATTAGATAATTAATATCGGAGATCTTCGATACAAATTCAACAGATGCTAGCTGAAGAAAGCGTCCTTCCAATGTGAATAGCCGGGAAATTACGCCAGGTACGTGGGTCTAGTGCTCATCAATTAGTTGGTTCCGTCGGTTCATCATTTGCATTGAGGTGACACTATTCATCATGGACGGACACAATTTGGCGTTTCCAACCCCGCCTGTAAATTACAATCAGGGATGGATCCCGATTCTAATTACAAAAAATCGCTCTTTTATGCGACAAATACGCATTTTTAACATTACCACTCGCAGGTATAGTTTACTAATTACAATTACCAACACAAACGTGCAAAAAAACTCAAATTTTAAAAATGGGCCGCTCTTTCAAAAATGTGCTGTTATTGCTTGACTTTAAGGCAGGAAGTCACTGGGGACTTGTCACCATTGAGTCTAAACTAGAGACATTAGCTCTAAATTTGAAACTCGAAACTAAAAAAAAAATAACTTGAAATTGTTGTTGTTGTTCCAGATCCTCAATTGTCGAATACCACAAATATTGCTCATCAAAAACATTTCAAAATGGCTATCTTGCTACGCAATCTTGAATCGGTCTGGGATAATGTTCCATTATTAATATTTTAATTTCATCCCCCTTTTAAAGTTTGGGGCTGGGTCCCACTTATCTTCCGGTTTTTAGTATGTTTTAGTTGTTTTTTTTATTATTCCTTTTATTGAACATATTTGTAGTTTGCTGTTTTTATGTCTAGTTTTTATATTGTGTATATTTATAATGTATATCATAATGTTGTACTTTTCCTGCTTTGACCCCTGCCCCTGCCACGTTGGCCATGTTGGCCATGTGCGAGGTTTTAATGTGTGCTTAATGATATGAAATTCGATAAAAAAAAAAGGTCATCGCCCTATTTGTGTTGGTACTAAAATTCATAATTGACGTAATTTTGATTTGATTTGAATCAGGAGTGACAGAAATTAATAATTTCTGTTTAGAGGAATTACATTGTTCGACTTTTCATTCTTAAAGGGGGTACTACCCGATCCTCAGCATCAGCCCCACTACTCAGACCGTCGAACCTGAGATTTTGATATCATAAGAAAGCTTGTATTTTGTCCATTTAACCTGCAAAAGATTTTCGCTCTTTCCCATTTGGATGCAACTTTTATAAGTATGAGGGGGTCTTTTACCAGTAGAGTAATCTATAGGCTATTGTTTAAATGCACAAAATTACCGTTCAAATTTAAATGGAAGCGGATTCAAATAAATTGTGTTGTGGAACTTAGGTAATCTGGTGATTTTTCCCGAATGCAACCTAACAAAATTATGTTGTAATCGGAAGGACCTTTAAAATAGAGTATCCCCCCCCAAAAAAAAAGTTTTAAAAAAAGCTTCATAATAAAAGTTTTATAAGGAGATCCACACATACACAAAATCACGAGAATGATGGGAGCAATAGAGTTCTGCTTGATGCAGAATAGATAGGTGAGCAAATAAGCACTAAAACCACTCGTAAATCCACAAAAATTCCGAGAATTGTCCAACACAGATGATAATGTTGAAGAATGTCTTCCAGGTTAATGAAACACCAGTCAATTTTAATAACAGATCTATTTATTGTTCAGTGGGATATCTCACTTTAAACATCAATAGGACGCCCCCGCATTTTGAAACTTTACCTTCTTATGTAATGTATAGTTAGTGGTAAAAAAAAGGTTTTCTTTTACTGCATCACTTTTAAATGTTAAATTTGTTTGTATTGCATTATTAAGTGGAGGAAAAAGTGAGTTTTTATGTAAAATATTATTTATATAATATATTGTTTGGTGATGAAAAAAGTGAGGTTTCAATACTTTCAATTCTTATGTATTGTTTAGTTATGAAAAGTGAAGTTTCATTACCCTCACTTTAAAATTTTGACTTCTTTTGTATATTATTTAGTGGGAAATGAAAAAGGTGAGGTTTTCATAGCTTACTTTAAACATGGCTAGGAAGCCCTTTAAAAATGTAAAATTCTTTTGTATTGCATTATTTCAAAATGAAAAAGTGAAGTTTCACTTCATAAATTTGTATTATACGATTTAGAGATGTAAAAAGTGAGGTTTCACTTTCATACTTTTAAAGTTTTGACTTAATATATATTATATTGTTTAGTGGGAAATACAAAAGTGAGGTTTTCATACCTCACTCTCAAGCCACAATCAGCCATTTTGTTTTCAAAATCAAAATGCCCATTTTGTGTCTAAATTTTCAGTGTTAAGTGATATTAACACCTTATATTACTATTCTTTGTGAAAACAGACACTTAAACATTTTAAAGCGATCTTGAAGATGCCATTTGGATCCCGACTTTTATTAGTAAACAAAGCATAAAAATCACAATTTCTTGACAAATACGGCTTGTTACGCTTAGCCATTACAGGGTCTTTACAACAATTTCCAATGCAAAAATGGACTTTGATGAAAAATAGGGGCGCGATATGTTTACATTTTAAAAATATCGCTGATAGTGGCTCTAAACATCGCAAGGAAGCCCTACCTTTTAAAAATTTGAATTATTTTGTATTTATGTTATTTTGGAGATGCACACTGTAACTTGTCAATGAAAAATCCATTCTGCACACAAAGAAGTTTAGCCAATCAGCATTTGCAACAGAAGACACACCTCCACTGATTGCTTTGTCTCATTGCTCGTGACCCCAAATCAGATAAAAATGTGAGGTTTCATTTCCTTATAATATTTTGAATTCTTATGTATTATATTTTAGTCATGAAGAAACAGGGTTTCATTTCCTCACTTTTGAAATATTGAATTGTTTGTATTATATTGTTTAGTGGTGAAAACTGAGGTTCCTTTTTCTCATTTTCAAAATGTCTGCAAATGTATTATGTTAGTTATAAAAAATAGTAGAGAAATGAAAGCGTGAGGTTTTATATCACACTTTAAACATCATTAAAACGCTTCAACATTTTAAACTGTTGAATTCTTATACCAGTATATTATGTTTAGTGATGAAAACGATGTTCGTTTTTCATTTGATTACTTAAATGTTGAATTGGTATGTATTGCATTATTTAGTGGAGGAAAAAGTGAGTTTTTATATTTGATCACCTTTACATTGTTGAATTCATATGTAATATATAATATATTGTTTGGCGAAGAAAAAAGCAAGGTTTTAATATTTTCAATTCTTTTGTTTAGTTTGGTGATGAAGTGAGATTTCACTTCCTTACTTTAAAATGTTGACTTATGTATTATATTATTTTAGCCGGAAATGAAAAAGTGAGGTTTCACACCTCACATCGCTAGGAAGCCCTACCTTTTCAAATCTGAAATTCTTTCGTACTGTATTGTTTAGTGATAAAATAGGTGAGATGTCATTTCCTCACTGTTAAAATATTCAATTATGTATTTTGTTTAGTAATGAAAAAGTGAGGTTTCATTTTGTTCACTTATAATATTAAGACTTCTTACCATTTTTAAAAGGTACTATTCGTCAAAAATCTGTTTTGCTTTGACATGCCCGCATTTATTGTAGTCCTGCGGTAGCCTAGCCCATATTACCCCGCAAAAGAGTCTGCACAAAAAGTTTTGATGGTTTCTATAGGCAACATTGACCTGCTGATTCCAAATCTTGACGATGCAACTTTTGCATTCTTGAGCATTTTTAAATAGGGAAGGGAGTAAATTAACAGGGAAAAATTTTGTAAATGTTTCACACGGGGTTAAAAGGTGTATGTAGTCATGTCCATCTGGTTCTAAGGATTAAAAAAGTATAGTTTCCTATATCCACAATTGTTTGCACGACAGGCCAAAAAACTGTTCAAGGTCGTCATGGTGGTAAACATGTTAATCTGGTTTCAAATTGTTCGTATGGGAATGTTACAACAGGAAATATGTTTTAATTTAAAATAAATAAAAAGTCACACTTTGACAGAAGGAAAACACCTTGCTTTAAAACTCTTGAATATTATTTTTTAAAAAACACTGGCCTGAATCTGATAACAAAGGGAATTAACAAGCAACAATTAACTGCCTAGACCAACCGGGCTCATAGACCTTTTGATAACAATGGGAACAAAAGAGTGTTAATTGTCTGGACCAACCGGCTTCGGGACCATGCGGGCTAAAAACCATATACATTTACTTTATATTAATAAGCTGAATAGAGGCCAGCCAAACAAATCACTTAACATTTATTTTACATTATTATCTATAAGCATGAAGAGTTTGAGCACATTTGGAGAGAAATCTTTTCATTATATGAAGAATTATATGAAGAGTTTGAGCACATTTTGAGAGAAATCTGTTCATTAATATATTTTTTTTTACCCAAGGGTGATCTTGAACCATTTTAAGCCTACTACACGTTAAAGTGACAGGAGGAGATTTTTAGGATACAAATTCTCTCAAATTTCACTGGATCGGTTGTAGACCACCTACCGAGAACGTTTCGAAGGTTTATTGACAACAGGTACAAAAACACTCTGCAACCTTGTTTTTTACCTTGGCCTTGCTATCGTATCGTCTCATAAAAAACCATGCTTTGAATTTTCTGTCCGTGCACACAGAAAATACACAATTACATGAGACGGCGTATAGGGCTTATCACTGCATGTCAGGCATTCCAATATGCCAAAAAATTGGTTCGCAAAATTGGGGGGTGGGGCTTCTTTCTGGAAATGGCCTCATTTCTCTTTAAAAGTAATTAGCCTCTATATATATTTAAACTAAACTTTTTTTCAATTCTTAAACCAGTGAATATTTCTATACCCGTTAAATCCCTAACGAAACGTTAGAAATTTTCCCCCATTAATTTCCCCATTCCATACTTTCAAATGGTAAAGAAGCAATATTGCATCATCCTAGATTTGGATCGCTGTCCATGTTGCCTAGAAACCATCAAACATTTCGTGCAGACCATTCTGACCTGCAATTGCTATAGTTCCACCACTGGACTAGTGCCATTTTTGTGTCCTTGCATCGGTCAAAAAAGGCCTGGCCCGATTGCTATAGCCGCGTCCCCAGAACACCTGATTTTACCTGAAGTAATCAATTTTAGTATCTAATTTTTCTTATTTATCTTAGGACAAATGAAGGTTTGGTTTGGAAGTTATGAACAAAAATGTGCCCCAATGTGTAGACCAATATTAATTTTACAGAGTACTCTGGGCTTACAAATCACGTTTGTATAGATTTCAAAATAAGCTACCTCATTAAAAGTTTTAGGTCTGTCCATTCACCGTGAGAGGTAAGAGGAATCATTTTAATGGCCCAGGTAAAAATGTTTATGGTACTCATACAATGTGTAGTAATGTAGCTAGTAAATGTTGACCTACAATACAATATTTCACATTTAAGATAGCTTGGATATTTCAAATGACGTGTCAGGATGAAAACACAGCAACTATTTCATTAAACGTTATTTGAACATAACTTACCTATGACATTGTAAAATATCATTTCTTATCACAGCATTGGAGAAATAATGCATTCTTATATCAATGCACACATAACACAACTAGGTTTTTATTTGACCATCAAAATGGGTCAACCTTGTATTAAGAGATTAGCGCAAATCAGATTTACATCCCGGCCAACCATGGCATAAGTCCTTCTATCATTAACAGGCCATTGTAGAACTGAATGCATCTGTTTCCAGTAATAGTCAGGCAGCAGATGTCATTATATAATCTCTACTGCGATAATTTTGCCAACTTTGATTTTTCACTTTCATGTGTTCAAGGACATAGGAATCGCTTTCAACTTGTTGCCGAATTTCCAGTGTCGTATTTCGTCACCTGGGGCGCTTTTTCAAAATGGCCGCCAAAATCATAGAAAATCGAATAAAAGCGTATTGTTTACCACAAACATCATCTAATAGGGCCAAGTTTCTGGATAATTTTGGTCAAGTGACTGCTAGAAAATTTTAAAACAAAAATGATGAGTAGAGCTTTTTTTTCAAAATGGCCGCCAAAATCCTGAAAATTCCTTTAAAATCATATTTGTTTACCAAATGCCTTTAATAGGATCGGGTTTCTGAATAATTTTGCCAGTGAACGCACAAGGAATCGCTTTCATCTTGTTGCGAATTATCAGTGTCGTATTTCGTCCCCTGGAGACTCCTTTTGAAACTGGCCGCCAAAATCAATAGAAAATCGAATAACGCGTATTTTTACCACAACTAGGTGCATCTAAAGGTAGGTTCTGCGTTTATTTGGGCCAAGGACGCGTTAAACAAATGCTTTAAGACCAAAACAATGTTGTTCTGGTATAGAGGGCGTTTTTTTTCAAAAATGGCCGCCAATCAATAAGAATTCATTAAAAGCATATTGTTTACCAAATGCCATCTAATAGATCGGGTTTCTGGATAATTTTTAGAAAAATTTTAAAACCAAAACAGTGGTTTGTCCCAGGGATGATAGAAGGCTTTTTCAAAATGGCCGCCAAATCATAGAAAATTCATAAAAGCATAGGCCTAATGTTTAACGCCAAACATTAGCTACTAAGTTAGTTTTCTTGATGATTTTGAGCCCAGCGTGACTCTAGAATTGTTTTCATATAAAACGGTGTCATTCACGAATACTTGAGGGCACGTTTTCCTAAAATGACTAGCCAATTCACACAAAAATATTGACCACAACACTAACCTAATAGGATAATTTTCCAAGATTATTTAAGACTATTCTTCTTTGAATATTTAACGTATCAGAAAATACATTAGTATTTGTAGAAGGGTGCTCCTCTTTGTAAAATGATGTCAACCCTTAAATGTCCACATACGAACACTAACACAAGAGAGGCTAAAGCACACGTTCTAAAGGCTGCTGCAAATATTTTTTATGTATCCCTCTCAGGCAATGATGAATGCACCTTCGATAGCGCTTCAGCTAGCATATCGAAAGTCCTGCAAGATCAGCTTTCAGTCTTGGAAACCTCTAGAAAATACATGTGTCATGGTGACTGTATAGGGGACCCAGGCAAAAATGACGTCATTTGCCTTCAACAAATCTTTTCCATAGCAGACCTATGTGTTGAAGCATTGGCCATTAATGCAAAAAATCTGGCGGTATTTCCGCATCTTTGGACGCTTTCTATTCGAGGACCTGTGGCAAAACCCTTAGAATAAGTATTGTCACCTTAAAGTTATTATTATTAAAAAAAACTAAAAAATTAAAAAAAAATATTTAGACAAAAACTTGGTATTGGGTGCTGTATTGTGCAGTGACCATCGGCGTAAATCCCGTGGCAGGGGGTGGGGGTCTATATATCCTCCCATATTTTGATAAGGGGTGGGATGGTCAATACATCATCCCCCATGTTTGTGCTCGTGCGCCCTGTGCTAGTGATGAATCTTTTCAGCAAAACCCTGTTTCATTCAAAGGTTCAGCAACCCCCCACCCCCACCCCACACATGTCAACAAGAATTTACACCACTGGCAGTGCTTGGCGGTCTTGCCACATTTATAAACCCTTTTTTTATCTCTCTCTTTTAAGTGGAGATCGTAAACGTGTAACCAGGTTTCATCAAAATCAGGAAGCTTCCACTCTCTCCTCCTTTTTCTCTGCGGTTGAATTATAGGGCATCTTGGCGTAGAGCTTTCTTAACAAAGCGTTCTCATCTGTTTTGATGATACTTCTTATTTTTTTCGCTTTGATGATTTGAAGTGCAGCTATATGTATGTACCAAGGTCAGTAAGACTACTTGATAGTTTTGGTCCTGAAAAGCAGGGGAGGAGCCTTACTGGTTAGATGCAAGAAGGTTGCGTTTTGGTCTATCCAATCAACTTTCTTGGATCCTTGATTACTAGTGGATGTGGTGGCTGTGGCCCAGAGATCCGGCATCTGTTGGCAATGGCAAGATCGGGAATGGATCAACTAATCGCAGATCTTCGCCTGACAGATGACTTACTAGAACTTTCCAACACTCGTCTAGTCAAGCTCTGGCATTTCAATGGCCACATACGCGAGCCGCGGGCCCTAACCCAAGCAGACCGTATCAGAATTGCAGCCTTTGGGATGTGTGTTGGCGGTTGTATACTTCGCATCCCGTGGGTCGAGAAGAGGGACAAACTCCAGGTTCTTCAGGAGATTAGTGAAAAAATTGCTTGTTACAGAAGATCTGCATCAAGAATCTAAGATATTTTTTGTCATGTATACAGGCGGGTGGAAACACCTTGGGGAAGGTGATTATGCAAGAAAGGCAAAAGAAGATGCATGCCAAGAGCTCGGTGGTTCTAACCAAATAAGGTGCTTGTCCGATTTACGCCTATGTGTTTCTATTTATTTATAACATTCGGATTGGGCCAGGCAAGAACCCAATATTGCTAATATTGCATTAAATTCAAAGACGCCCTCCAGAACAGTGGGAAGATTTATGGGAAGAAGTCCGATTTTCGAGTCAGGAGGGAAACCGAGGACTCGGGAAAACCCAACCTGCGGGCGAGTATGGATCGGCAACCAAATCACATACGACTCTGGCCTCGAACGGGAATCGAACCTGGGCCGCATTGGTGATGGTGAGCGACTTCGACCGCTACACCAACTCGCCCTCGCCTATTCTATGAATGAGACCCTGGCAACTGCACGTACGTCCTATCCGTACCGTGGACCACGCTTGCGGTTTTGACGGTACAACTGTTTAAAAAAAAAGTTTCCGTAAATTTAACGGAAATTTTCTGGCAGCAGTATTTTCCGTTATTTCTAGGGTAAATTTACAGAAATTCTGTCATTAACGGAAGTTGACAGTAATTTTAAGAAATTTGTCTCAATATTTATGGAAAAAATTTTTATTTTAACAGAATTTTTCCGTATTTGAAATTACGGAACCAAAAAAAAAAATTCCGGAAAATATTGCTGCCATAAATTTTTGATATTTCCGTTAAAAAAAAAAAAAAATTTTAACTTTTTTATGTTTTTATTGTTTTTTTATTTTTAATTGTTTTTTTGTAAACAGTTTCCGTAAATTTACGAGAAATCAGTTTTCTTAATGTTACGGAAATTTTTAACAGTGTAGAAGCAATAATGCTATTGCAGAGCCTATTCAATACTGTGCCTAATTTTTATGGTTAACCACTAAAACGGGCCGGCGGTTTTCCTCAGTTATTCTTTAGAATGAAAAATGGATTTGAGGGTTGAAATTTCAGGACAATAATGACCAGAAAAATAGGCCTTTTATCTAATATCAAATCCGATTACTACTACGTCCGGGAAAATCAGGGGGCCCAAAGACGATCGAACACGCCCTTAAGGCGGTTACCGGACACACTGTGCTCTTCTATTGCTGAAGATCGTAATCTCTGGCATCGCATCTTCTCTGAGGACAACGAGCTGTCAGTCATGAAGGAGCGAACAACCTAACCAACCACTATTACATCTTCTTGCAAATAGATTTTACAAGGCTGTAAAATAATCTCATAGTAAAATACCTTAACAATAGCCTTCATATCTTGGTCTTCTTTGACGGACTCCCGCCTATCTCTATAGCAGCTGTCCTTTTTGTATTCATGTACTGCTATCTCCAGGGCATGCGTGCATATTTATATTGGAGGTTCTTCAAAAAAGTTGACCCCACTCCCTTAAAAGGCCTTTTTTGTTACTTTTGAACTCTTTCAGCAAAAGGATTTCACTTTCTTCGTCAAAGGTTTTTTTCCTAAATTGGGACCATTTGTTATCACAAATACAGCAAAACGTTGGCGGATCTCAGTCATTCTGTGGATTTTGGGTTTTGTACCATTAGTTAATATAGTGTGCCATAAAGAAAGATACCATTAATCATTTCCAACAAGGTTAAGCAAACCCAAATTGTGGCTCTAACTCCACAAATCGTGGTAGAGGTTAATCTATTAATTGTAAATATAATTGTTTTTCTGATGTAAAAACATCTTTAAAATTTTACTAGAGACAAATCTCGAAAACAAGTCCACATAATGATGTTCCTTTTTAATAATATTTTTTTTTCGTAATTTCTAATTATTTTGTTAGCCATCTTTGGAAAAAACGCCCTCTAGTATGTAAAGTGGACTTTTTTGTCCTAAAATATATAGAAATCAGTATGCAAAATAAGTCTGAAAAACTCCACTTTTGATCAATATATGTTTTAAGGACAGTTTTTATTAATTTTCTATGATTTGGCGGCTATTTTGGAAACAAACGCCGCCATCATCAATTATTCCTGAACACACTGTTTTATTTGAAAAATTGCTAGAGATCACCCAAGCCAAATTATCCAGAAACCCGACCCTATAAGATTTTTTTGGTAAACAATATGCTTTTAATGAATTCTCTATGATTTTGATGGGCGGACATTTTGAAAAAACCGCCCTCATATTCCAGAAACAACACTGTTTTGGTCTTAAAAAAGCATTTTTAACGTACTTGGGCCAAAATAACGCAGAAACCTAACCCTTTTAGATGGTTATTTGTGGTAAACAATACGCTTTTTTATTCATTTCTATGATTTTGGCGGCCATTTCAAAAAGCGTCCCGGTGACGAAATACGACACGACAAAATTCGGCAACAAGTTGAAAGCGATATTCCTCCTTGTGATGTCCTGAAACATGAAAGTGAAAAATCAAAGTTGCCAAAATATCGCAATAGCTGACAACTGCTGCCTGACATAAGCCGATTCTTCTGTACATTTACTTTGTATACCATGGACACTATTTTTAATGTTTTTGTAATGGCAACAAGGCTTAGTCTCCGCATGGCCGGGGATTGAACCCAGTGGTCGTAAACGGGCCTACCCCGCTTCGAGGGGGAAATTTCCCGATTTGGAGAAATTTTTCCCTCTCAGGGGGGGTCCCCAAAAGCCCAATTTTCCCGGTCGAGGGCTAAAAAACGGCTGATTTAGCATGATTTTTGCAATTTTTTCCGGGCCAAAGTCGTCAGGGGTGGGGGGCAACCTGCCCCCCCTGCCCCCCTGCCTGTTACGCCTGATTGACCCCATAATAGCCCATATCGAAAATACAAGAAGTCGTATTTGAAAATCTACCTAGACTAGAGTTTCACTTCAAAACAGATTAAAATATCGCGCGAAACTTTACAGATGGTGTTTTTGGGATACGGTCATTCTATTAAAAAAATGAAAACTTTAAAGTTCAGAGCGGCGTATTAGAGTGATTTCAGAAGAATAAAACGGCAATTTTTTTTCTTCCCTAAATCGTGCCATATCTGTTATATCGGGTGATAACATAAGATCTGAATAGAAGTGCGTACTACACAACGCATTATTTACTTAATATATTTGAAGGACCAACACTGAGATTTTCAACTTTGTTCCAACCACTCAACCGGTTAAAACAATTGTTTCCTTGATAACCTACAGTTGCATGCTTGCCATTAAGGCCATATCTTTGATTACGGGGATCTATTAATATATTTCAGGTGCAGATTAGTTTCCATACAGCGGGTGACAGGTCAGTGCAATCAAGATAGGTGGCCTTTTTCAAAGATGTTTATAACAAAATTTGTACACATATAGTCTTTGCTCAACTAAAATAGTGTTTGCCCTTTAGCGTGTTTGAGATTAATCATTAATTCACACTACCTCATTAATACAAAGGCAAACGATAAAGTTCAAACTTTGTAAAGTGATAGCCCATATAGCACGGGATCTATGTTGTATATCCGTTCAAAAAGGCCTCGCCCGGACCGGTGTGAAAGGAGATATGGTCCGCCAGAGGCCATAGTCCGGGCTCCATAGACGACAACGGAATGAAGCGTGAAACTAATATTGCGTGAAGAGTCTACTGATGAATCGAGTGCCCTATTCTTCACCGTTGTCGGCGGACTGCGAGTCCGGAGGACTACATCTCCTGCCACACCGGGTCGCACACCAATCGCGCCGCCCATATTCAGAATCAGGCATGTAAAATACATTCAAATGAGTACAAACAAGCCTAATCTTAGATCAGTGATTTTTTAGATGGCTTCCCCAAAAGTGTTTTGACTAGGTACCGAGTAAAATATGATCTTAGGCTGTTTTCTAATCAAATTTTGACTGGAAAACAGGTCAATTTAACCAGAATCTTGTCAAATATGACTATATTTTGGTAGATTTTATCAGATTTCCCAGTCAAATTTGACTAGAAAACAAATCATGTTTGACGAGGCATTTTTAAGAGTGTGACCTCTTGCACTCTAAATTTCAGGGATTTAAAAGTTAATCCTTAGGATTGTAGTTAGGGACCAGTCAATGTTAGGATTCAAAATGAATCTCTATTGCGTTAACAGTAAGTCATATTAGATTTTAATTCAAATCTTTTATGATTGAATCTAAGTCAAATAGGATTTTTTCAAATCTATTTTGATTGGTCCTTAACTACAATCCTAATGGATTAAGTTTTAAAACCTTGAAAGTTAGAGTGTGAGAAACTATCAGGGTTAACACAATCAGCAGTGAAATATTTGTATAAGGACAAGTAATATACATAGAATTGTTAATTACCTGCATTCTGTTATGACGTCTCGTGGACGCCTAAGGTCAGAAATACCTTTCAAACACAAATAAATGAGCCTTGTGCACAAGTGATCTGAATTTTATATAATATAACAGATTTTAATGATTTGTAATTAGTTCAAGTTTTTGGTATGTCCAAAACATTACATAAATCAAAATTACACAATTACACACAATTTATATAACTGATACTTAATGTTCAAAAGAGGCGTTGCAGTTCAACGATGATATGTCCTCTCAGCGAAGACTCCAAAATGACAGCGCACAAGTTCATACAAAACTCCGGTAATATATTCCAAGGGAATCTTCTCAGTCCTGAAGGTAATCTTGTCCAGCAGTTCAAGACGACGGGGCTTTCCCTCGACGACAATTGTTCCACAATAATAAATCCAGGTAATATACCACCATCAGTCTGTCGCTATGTCCTCATATAGGACCACAAATTGGAATCCCTTTTTGATTCCAAAAACTGAAGCTCTTTGGCTTAAAAGACGACAGCAGACAATTTAGCTATCAAGCTCCGGCGGCATCCAAAGTAATAAATCCTGGCACTAGATGTAGAACTCAAATCTACCATTATTGTAGAGTAAAACTAGCTATAATTATACTGTATAGCTTCAGAGCTCTGGTCTAGCTCCTGATTATAGCTGCTGGCCTCAGTCCTTCAGTCACAACTACTATTTATCTTCACACAGCTAGATTCCCCTTTCTAACAATAATCATTACATCACCATCATGCATAAACATAACCTTACACTAGCTGACCAATCGGAATTCATCACCCGAATTACATCACTTCATATATATAACTTTGTGGGGGAATTCCCTAGGTTCTGCAATGTTTTGATCTCAAAACATAAACAAGTTGAGTCAGTTACTAAGTTTACATCTTGGGGAATTCCCCACTTCCCCTATTGAGCAATCTAACTAACAGGTGCATTTTGCATAAACAACTCTAGGGAATCCCCTTTCTCTCTTTTATAGTAAACAAAATACTTTTCCCGTGAGAAATCTTTTCTCAAATAAAATTGAGAAAATAATATTTTTAAAAGTTTAATCAGAAAATGGAGGCTATATAACAATGTCAAAGATGAACCAAACTATGTTTCAATAAAAGTACCGTATGTCAAAAACCAAATGCCTTCCTCGAATAAATCATGTTGCCTTTTAAGCGTGGCTGATCCCATCGACAACCCCGTCCCCCACTTTACTCCAACAAAATTGCGATTTTGGTATCAGAAGAAAGTTCTTATTTTCCTCAATACCCCATTGAAATTTAAGGGTCAGGAAACGTTTCCTCTCGATGTTATGAACAGAAACGTCTCCAAATATACCACATTTCTTAGCCCTATGGGCTTTAATACACATATTTGCTTTATGCAGATTTCGGACCAAATGGCTGGACCGATGTTTTCGATGATATGCTTCCATGTGGGGGGGAAAACATGAAAATCCCGATGCATGATCGGATCACCCACCTTCAAATGAGCAGTTGTGACAGATCATTTCATTTCATATTTATTCAGTACTCGCAAATATATCAAAATACAGAAAGACAGCAAAGATATATAAAAATAAACATTATACATACAAAATTGATCAATTGCACGATTTACCGGATATAAAACCGGAATTTTTGGGATATGGAGTAAACATCAAAAGAGTACTAAGGATAGCCCAAAAAGCCTCAAAAATAGTGAAGCTTATTTCCATTGGGGTCCTTTAAGAAAAAGAGAGGTGGAGGAAACCAAGCAGTTCAGGCAACAGACCTAATAAATATATAAATTTAACACCCAAACCCCAAATATTGCACAAAAACGTTGAAACAAAAGAAAAGCAGGCCTAATTAATACTTGATGACTGAACTCCGCTCTGCTATTATGGCCTGATCCATCAGATGTTTTTTGATGGCCTTTCTAAACTGGGCCAGATTGGTAATCTGCTTGATGGGATTTGGTAATGAATTCCAGTGTTTGATGCCACTGTAGAAAAAGGTGTGACTAACATTACCATAATTTCTGGGAACAACAAAATTATATAGGCTATCCCCATGATCCCTGGTACCATAGTTATGCAAAGATTTTGTATGTCTAAAATTGGAATTTAGGTAACCCGGGGCCTTTTCATGGAATATTTTGAAAACCTGATTCAATCTCTTTTGGAGCACCCTGTCAGATAAAATAGTGTATTTGCATCGAGGCACTACCCGATCCTCGGGTGCAGGTCGATGTTCCGACGTGTCATTTGTCCGAACGGTTTTTGTTCCGAAAGGTTATTTACTTCGACAGGTCTTCATTCCGAAAGGTAGCTCCGAATGGTAAATTCTCCGATAGGTAAATTTATCCGAACGGCAATTGGTCCGAAAGGTCATTATTCCGAAATCGAAAAGGGGTCATTGCTCCGAAAAGTTTTTGCACCGAAGGGTCATTACTCCGAAAGTTCGCTTCTCCGATTTTTCGGAATATCGACCTTTTCGGAATAAAAACCTTTCGGAGTAACAACCCTAATTAAGAATGTTGTTATTTACTCCGAAAGTTCATTGGCGGTTTCTCAAACATCATTTTGAAGTTAAAGGGGAAGACACGATTTAACAGTATAACGTTTTAATCTTGATAGAATGGCCTTCACCCCAAAATCACATTATTCTGTTTTAACGAGCCTGTTGACAACCCCAAGAACTACCACCCAATATCACTACTGTGTGTTTCCTTCAACTCCTTGAGAGGCTAATTCTGGCCCGGCTGGAGCGAGTCGACAAATCCCATCTGTCTGATGAAAAAGCAGGATTTCGCCGTGGCCGGAGCCCGGGCCGGAGCACTGTCCATCAGATTGTAAAACTCACAAATGACATTGAGGAGAGCTTTGAAAAGCGTCGTAAGTCAGGCGTCATCTTGGTGGACCTTTCTGCAGTATATGACATCGTGTGGTATCTTCCCTCGGACAGAAGCTGGACTGAAGTAGAAAGTACACTTACTCCAGACATGGCCCTACTTGCAGCATATCGCAAGACCTGGAGACTCAAGCTGTGTGAAGCTTTCCGTCTTAAAACACCAAAGAGGCTCATCGCCAGCTTCAAATCAATCTCAATGGAGCGCCTCTGCCATACAATCCTACACCAACCTACCTGGGAGTGAAGTTTGACCGGTAGCTTACTTTATCGGCAGCATCTCGAGTCAGTACCTGCAAAGTTTTCCTCGATGAATAACCTCCTGTGCAGCCTTGCTGGATCTTCCTGGGGTGCTAGCACATCCACCCCTGGCTCTGGTTTTACAGCGCTGCTGAGTATGCCGCCCCAGCATGGTGAAATAGCTCTCACACAAAGAAGCTGGACACAGTACTCGACGAGACCATGAGAACCATTACTGGCTGCCTTCGTCCCACCCCATCTGAGTTTCTACCATTTTTTTTTTTTTTTTTTTTTTTTTTTTTTTTTTTTTTTTTTTTTTTTTTTTTTTTTGGCTAGGGGAAAACCAAGTGAAAATTCATAATAAATTGTTACAATCATTATATAACCGTCTGATCCCGCAGGTAAAACTTGCACATTTTCCTGAAAATGAATAAGATGTCACCTCAATTTTCCTTTCTCTAATATGCAGTGACCAATGGATACACATAGACTTCAGCAAACAATAGAGCTAAAGATGTTAAACAATCGGCCCGGTATGCGGAGCCATTGTTATATTGCCACGTAGTTGAAATATTCCAGGTGCTATCACCTCCTCGATTCGAGTTGAGTAACAAAATACCCGTCCTCTTTCACAATAACTAACCAGTTTACATTATCATATAGGTCGTTGATGTTGACACTAAGTTTTCTTCTGAAAACGCGGTAAATTGAATAGAAATGAAGAAATGGGTTACAGCATTTGGTTCTGCACAAAGTTGTTGGGCCAAAGCTTGCCCAGCAACTTTGCCGTGATGATTTTTGCTCGTCTGTCTTCCTTTTCGAATAAACGATGAAAAATATTCAAAGTTAATTGAACATGCACTACAGAAGCTCAAGATTTACTTATTTGTGAATGAGGATAAGTATTTGCGCTTACGTCATAAAAAATATTCAGTCTAAATCGGAGAGGTGATAACATATGAAATCTTTTCAAGTGCGTGACAATATAACAATGGCCCTACACTCAAAGATGAAAATGAATCTGAAGTGTTTTTCTCCACCGCATACTGGACCGATTGTTGAATGTGTATCCATTGGTCACTGATATTAGAGAAAGGAAATTGAGCTGACATCTTATTAATTTTCAAGAAAATGTGCAAGTTTTTATTTATCAGACGGTTATATGATTGTAATAATTATGAATTTACACTCTGTTTTCCCCTAGCCCTCCCCCCCCCTCATGGGGACAACAAAACAACAGCATAGAAGGACATGTCCAATAGTCTAAAACCCTTCGGAATTATGAGCTTCCATAGAACAGTGTGTTCGGAGTAATGACCGTTCGGAGAAAAAACTTTTGGTAAATGACACATCGGAATATCGAACTCTCCCCCGATCCTCAGCCTCGACCCCAACTTTCACACCACCAAACCTGAGATTTTGGTACCATTAGAGGAGGAGGAGGAGGTGGTATTAGTATTTAACGACACATCAACACTGTCTTGTCATTTTAGTGTCACGAAGATACTTTATTTCAATTAACTTTATTATCATATACACGTTAGGGAACAAAGCCCGGAGTATAAGTACCCGGAGAAAACCCGGGGGGCCACTTGTATTCAAAGGTGGATATGATGCGTGAACACGGACTTTCAAAATGCACCCTAAACACTTATTTTCACCGACTAAAAAAACAAGCTAAAACATACTCTAAGCAAGTATTTTTATCTGTTTATGATACCTTAAACAAGTACGCAGTGCATTGAATCGTTAATATACCCTTTATTATCTTGCTTTGCTTTACTTCCCAAGTTCCGATTACAATATTTTGGATGATTTTGATCCCTGCATGCTTAATGAGATATAACATGACAATTTCAGGGTTAAGAAAAAACATACCCTTTTTTCCATATTTTGTAGACTGTACCCCAGTCTCGGCTCTGTCTCTGGGTTTAGAGCGCACTTGGTTAAAAGATAATGCTAAACTCGGGGCTAAACTAAAAACTAGATGACTTTTCAGCCTACCACCCCCGGACAGCCCTGCCAACCAACTTGTCCAAATTGCACAGGGCTCCTGGAATTAACACTAGGTAGGGAGTAGCCCGCGGATATGGGTTGAAGAGTCTAGTGTAAATTTCAGTCGCTTAGTGTTTTCATCACCGTGGACCCGAGGGAGGGTCTAATATTTTGCTGTTTTTGACACCCTAAACGATGTACGCGCGTACATCGCCTGTTGGAAAAAAGATACCCTTTTTACGCGTTTTCTTGTTCACGCATCATATCCATCTTTGAATACAAGTGCCCCCCCCCCGGGGGAGAAAATCTGCGAGGCCGATTAAAATGAAATCGCAGACCCGACCGAGGGTCGAATCTGGGACCAAAGTGGTGCGAAGAGAGGGAAGACCCGCTGCACTAACCCGACACCCCCCTGGTACCATTAGAGCTTGTTATTTTCTCATCTATCTATGCAAATATCTGACGCCTTCTTTCCCATGATGAAGCTACAATCTCGATCAAAAAGTAGTTGGCACACCTGTGGAAAATCAGCTCTCTTTACATTGACATAATCTGGCCAGTTTTGAAGTTACGAAAATTGAACTTTTTTTTGCGATAATTTGAAAGCCTTGCTAATCCCTAAGCCGCACCCCACCCAGCCCCACACGATCAATGTTGAGTATGTAGGCGCTACTTGGAACCACAAAGGTTTCAAACTGTTCGGGGGAGAGGGGATGATTTTACCGCACGGTAAGAAAAGTGTGCCAAACCTTTGTCCAGATTGTAGTGTACAAGCCCGTAGGCAGGAATTTATGCGGGGGTTGCGGATTTGCCCAGGAAGTTGGATCCTTACTTTTGTCAGTAACAACGGGGGGGGGGGGGGGAATGGGGGGACTGATTGCGTGGCATCAACACAGCGTTGAAAAACCAGTAATATAAACACCAGTCATGCTAATGAGTGGGCATTCATCAACGCGTTGACCAAACAGATAATATAACACCAGTCATGCGTAAGGCGATTAGTATTAATCGCTGCTTTAATACATGAACAACCATTTAAAACAACTGAAATTTAGGAAAGCGGCAAATTTAACAGTACAAAGCGGACTTCAACAGTGACAAAAACGGACCTTCAACATCATTAAAGCGGACCTTGTCATTTTTTGGGGGGGTGCCCCTGTTCGCACCCCCGCAACCCCCCCCCTGGCTACGGCCATGTTGTACAGTAAGTCTCTATGGCTAGTGTAAGAAACACCATACCGCTCACTTAAATGGTTTTGTCGGATTCAATGATTCAAACTTGGGAATTAACGTATGTTGGAGTGGCCCTTTCAGATAAGAGGAGATCAATCAGGGGGTAAGCGCGCGACTCCAGTGTATGCTCAACCAAGCGTTAATAGGCGTGTGTTCGAGCCCTGTGAGATCAGCTATCTTGTTAATTATCCCTGGACAAGAAATTAAATAACCGCTGTTGTCCCAATTTACCTGACCCCTGAAACATAATTCTAAGTGACACAAATGGTGCCTTAGGAGAGGGGCCAAGACAAAAGTTTGTACAGGGGTAAATTTTTAAATTGATCCAATCATGTTGAACGTATACAATGTTTTTGTCTAACCACAAGGATTCAGGCAAGTATCGTGTACTATCTACAACGTAAATTTAACGAGTTAGGGCAAACACATCAAAAATCAAATACAAAGGTCAATTTCATTTGTACAGGGTTCAAATGTTTAAAGTTGCTCCGATTTATGGTGCAAATTATTGATTTGAGTTAGGGATTAAAAATAAGGAATATGTTGTGTGTAGTGTCTAAAAACTTAGTTACTGATGGGGTAGGGGGCACAGAAGGTCAAAGTTAATTGACTTCAATGGGTCTGACATTGTTTCCCCTACGTTCTGAGCAAGTCATTTGAGACACTCAAAACTATTTCCTATTTTGATCTATGAGCTCCACGATATTTGCACCATTTATTATCAAATCAGAGACAATAGCAACCTTAAAAAGTTGACCCACGGTACAACGGAAAGGACCCTTTTAGATTTTTGCTTGTTTTTAGCCTATAACTCTGAACTTGAAATTGTAGATAGTACAAACTATACATTCCTGAAATCCTTGTGGTTAGACAAATAACATGGTATACTTGTCAGCACGATTCAATCCATTTAAAAATTTGACCCCTGTACAACTTTGTCTGGGCCCCATCTCTTTAAGGCACCATTTGTGGCACTAAGAATTATGTTTCAGGGAGGTTCACGTCAGTCTGTCAACATATATATCACTCCAAACCTTTTGTACTTGAGAGTGTACAACATGTCTGCTCGCTCCGGGTGCGCTCTCCGGGCTAATGTGCTTTGATTATCCGGTGTTAAAATGCCCGGACGGATAGTTGTGACATTTTTTCGCCAATGCTATGATTGATGGAACTGCATTGTTTCTCCAGAGCCAAATTCTTTCGTCTCAACTTTAGACTTTGCAGTCTAGGATGTTGACAGATACGCGTTTGTGTGTTTCTCCAACGCAAGGATTTCCTATGAGCATATTATTGCAGATTGGAGTATTACAGTTCCAGAAAATAAACGACTTATTCGCGAAGATGATTATTTCACAAGAAATATTGGCTTCAAAGTAGCTTTCAATAGAAATCAGAGAAACTAACCACTCCATTCAAATTGAACATAGGCCTAGATTAGGGGGTACCACGGAACACGCCAATGGCTAGGTTATCCGACGGGTTGTGATGGAAAGTGAATGTGCTCATTGTGGACAAAGTGCAGAAATGTGTTACAAAAGCCGGTGCACAAGACTCTCTAAGGTCACTTATACTTTCAATATTCAAAAACAAGGAGAAACACAAGACACATGCATTCTGTATTATGGTAAGTATTATGGTAAGGCTGAACTTAGGCAATTAGAGGATCCTACGATTGGAGAAGTTCCCAGACACCGCTAAGCCTGCATAAAGAACAAGTGTAGAAGTTTTTATAGTCCGCCGGACTCATACTCCATCTTCAACAGTAAAGTATAGGGCGCTCGATTCAGTTGACTCTTCATGCAACATTAGTGTCATGTTTTATTTCATTGTCGTCCATGGAGCCCGAAAATTGCAGCCCAGACTATGGCTCCCGGCGGACTATATCTCCTTTTACACCAGATTGGCGGCAAATATGAACTGCATCCTGGACACTCTATTGGGAGTGCTGGGATGATCAGGTAATAATCAGCGGGGTATTACTGGTTGAAAGAACAGGAGGATACTAGTACCTGGAGGAAGAAACCCGAGTATTAAAGTTCTCCCGAGAAATTGCCTGATCGCCTTCCAACAATCGCATGATGCAAAGAGCGCAGGTCATTTAGAGCAGGAAAATACCTTTACTCATTTAAAGTAACATTCTTATGGGAATAGTATAGGGATGTAGTTCAGTAGATTAAGATATGCCCCCAAATGCAGTAAAAATAATACTGCATACAGGGTGAGTCAAAAAGGATTTGCACTCGTTTTGTGTTGCATTTTTTGTACAGCATTGATAAAATCTATACCCGAAGCATAGACCTATCACTATAAAAACAAGATATTTCACCTACAATGAGAATTTTGAATTTGGAACTTTGCATTGAGAAGTTATGCCTAACTCAAAGATAGGTAGCCCCATTTTCACTCTGTCCACTGAATCACTGTTGTGGAATATGACCAAAGGGACTTTGGATGAGTCCCTATACAAGTCCAATCAGGACATGCTTGCTTGCTTACATTTTGTGTAAACTTTCAATATCAAAAATGTCATACTTTTCCATTATTCTAAATCACACAAATTATGGAATCTTACAACAACCCAAACTTTGAAGCTATTTCAATGAATGTTCAACTGTTCACATCTCTTTTCGCGAAAACTTAGAATGCAAATAGTAGGCAATCCTATGCAAAGTATGCAATACAGCAGGTTACCCACATTTTTTTTTTTCACACCGCGCACTTAATAATCTAATTGGGCTATTTTGGGGAATCAAATTAAACATTACATACTACAACCATCATCTGTTTTCCCTGGCATCTATCCTTTCCTCTCCCTTCCTCGCTTTTCTCTACTCCCTTTTTTGCTTGTCCTTTTCCCACTTTCCTGCTTAACCTGAACCCCCGCCCATTTTTTTGTGGTTCATACCATGATCACAATCATAACTATGCCACTGACCATGTTTATACATAAACACTGTATGGCAATGCACTAGTATAATGGACAAAACTACAAAACTTTAGAACCAGTCCAGGGGGTAAATGGCCAATCAAATGAAATAAAGGACATTTTCCCCCCTCAAACCATGCCACTAGTCAAATATATCCACAAGTATTAACTAACTTATCCAAGACACCCCCTAAATCTTTACTTATTTAGCACAGTTCCTTCCCCCTGATTTCAGATTGTTTAATTTCTCTTTCTTAAACTTAATAAAATTTTGGCATCCTCCTTGAAGGGCTTAGGGGTGTTACAACTGGCTTTACAAGTTGTGTCTTGATATTAGTATCTCTGGACTACGGCAACCATACAGGCCCATGTTTTTATGTCATCAGTGCGTTGAGATGCGAGGTCATCTATATCCAGAGATAACTCCTAAGCAACATTTCTTCCCTTTGTGGATTCCCGTTCCGTTCGTTAATCCCCAAAAAATTGATCCAAGATTTAAACATCTTGTGAGAAACCTTAATGCTTTTCACCCTCACCTTGGGACTTCAAATGAAGCCAGAGGGAGGATGATTTTTTTCTTCTAAAGAATCCTACTATTTAGTTTTAGTAAAGCTTTGTTATTTCATGTCATTGGAAAAACCTGAACAAATAACAAACACAACAAACTGAAGACAGTATGTGTCTCCTTGTCTCTTCTCCCTCTCTTTTAATAGGAATCTATACGGTATAAATTTAGTTACTGTTACGTTTTTTTTTTTTTCAAGGTAGTGCTATGGGATCTCCCAAATTCCAACCATGGATTCTTTGTAATCACCATGTGCCGGAATTGCGGTGGAAGATTCTTTCAAACCTGAGCAGATCTCACATCTAGGGTCCAGTGAAACTTTGTGCTGTCTAGTAATTAAAGGTGAATTACATGATAGCCCGCACCTTCTGTTTAATCATGGTTTACTAGATATCCTTAATATGAGCCATTGCTTGTTTCCGCCTCCCATAGGCCCTGTGCTGTAAGCTAGGATCCGTTTTTATGGACAGAAATCAAATCCCGAATTTCCTTACAGATAACGCCCAAATTTGGACGTAGATTTGTACACATGGATTACTAAGGCGAACGGTTTCGATTATATAAAATCTCAACTTTTATGAAGACGAGGGGACTATTATAGATCAGAAATGCCCCTTTAAATTATTTCAAACTGTATACAAAGGACAAAATCATCACCCAGAAAAGGGAAGAAGGATGCCTGCCTATAGTTTTCATGAGAAGGATGAATGTGAAAGTTCCGCATTATCACGCAACTATCACTTTACCTTTTGCTGGTTTTAAAAAATACCACTTTATACAAATCCCAAAACGTTTGCTTCAATGTAAACAGGCCGAACTCGTATTTATACGCGAATGCGTAAAATTATGTCCCAGCCGAATGTTGCGATCACTAACATGTGATAATGCAACTTCAAACACCCTACCCCCTCCCCAATACCCCGCCACCACTCACCCCCCCCCCCTCCCCACACCCCGCAAAACCCCACGCCCTCCCCCCCTCCCAACAACCACCCAACTCCCACTCTCATCCCCAACAACCACCCTATCACAACCCCACCGCCCCCCCTCCACCGCCTCTCAAACCCCCCAACCCCCATACCCATCACTCCTCCCCTTTCCTATCCCCACCACCTAACCCCCTCAACCCGCGCCACCCCCCATCTTATTGTCGCCCCCCCCATCCCGCTGCCCCCCCCCCTCATCATCCTCCCCACTCCCCATCTCCCCCTCCCCCCCACCTGCCGCCCCCCTCCCCCCCCTTATCCACCCCTCACCCACCCTTCCACCCCCCCCCAGAGCCCTCCCCCCCCTCCCTCTCCCTCCCCCTCCCCCCCCCCCCCCCCTCACTCCCCCCCCCCCCTCCCCCACACCCCATCCCGCCACCCCGCCCCCCCCCTCCCCCCCCTCCCTACCTCTCCCCCACCCCACCCCCTCCCGCCCCCGCCCCCCCCCCTCCCCCCAATCCCCCCCCTCCACTTCCCCCCCCCCCCCCTCCCTCCCCCCCCCCTCCCAGAGCCCCCTGCGCCCCCCCCCCCTCCCCGCCCTTCCCCCCCCCTCCCCGAAGGCCCGCCTCCACACCCTCCCCACCATCTCACACACACCCTCCCCAGAGCATAGTATTCTCATGTAGCAAGGAATTTTGTTGCCTATTCCTTTCAGAGATACAGCAATACGCTATTTAATTAGCTCATTTGCATACTAGCCGCAATATTATCACATAACTTTCAAATGCAAAAAAGATGTGCCCCCATAAATGCTATTTGCAGGCCGCAGAATTTTGAGTATCCAATGGACCGTTTCAAAATATAGCAATTCGCTGATTTTTTGCATATTATTAGCTCATTTGCATACGCAATTTGCCCGAAATAACGCCCAAAATCTAATCAAGGAGGTCAAGAACTCTTTCAGTCTGCTTCCTTCACCCAAGTTACATCATGATCGCCCTGAACAGAACTCCAGAAAACTTGTAAACAGGGCCTGGCAGGAAAATCTCATAAATTATCAAATAGTACTTTAATTCACAGATTCAACGGCTTCCACGGCCACAATCTAATTAGGGTCCTAGAACTCACAAACCCCCCTCTTCTTTCCACCAAGTTCATATTGTCACCCTTAACAGAACTCCAGATAATGGTATACAAATGGGGTAACCTGTTTGTCAACATACGGAACGACCGACGGACGCTGCCTTTCATGTCCACGTTCCGAACTCGTTTCGGTGGGACAATTAATATATAATAGGCTTCAATCATGGTTAACTGAAATTTCCAATATTATGACCCCCCCCCAGAACCACAATGCAGCTTTGCCAGGAGTGCATTATATTAAAGGTTCATTTGGTGATTCCATTCCCCTTTTGTTTTATTCATTGTTCACTACCACTAGATACCTTGAGAAAAGCTTTATTCACCAACTTTTTAGCTGATCCCGACTTTCGGTTTGTGTTATGAGCAAATGCTCGTTTTCCCTCCCACGGTCCCCATAGGCCACTGTGCTGATCATTTCTGTCCGTTTACGGACAGAAAATACAAATTGAGATTACTTACAGGCTCGGCCTAAGTTGCCACGTAGATTTGTCACACGTTGCATTGCTAATGTTGACGGTTCAGATGATTGAAAATCCGCAACTTTTTGAGGTAAGTAAGCGGGATGAGGCTATAGATCATTCACGAAATGCACCTTTAAATTAGTCAATATATAAATATATGACTGGCATTGTGGGTTCTTGGGAGGGGGAGAAGCCCATTTTGACTTGTTTTCTGGAGCATGGAATTGGCAAAAAAACATACATACACAATTATCCTGCACAATATATATGCACAGTTTATTCAGTGACCTTTTCTGAGCCATTCAGAGGAGGCCATTGTGGTTGCCTTTAGGTCTTCTTGGTGAGAAGACGGTATTATTCAAAGTCTTAGCGCTCCTTGTCCAGCAAAGTCCTTCATATTCGAAGATTCGAGAGACCTCCATCATGGTCAATTTACAAATCTAACAAACACCATTATCAAGAACAATAACTCAATCGTTGGGTGAAGTGGCCATGTTTTATTTTTAGGTTAAGCAAACAGAAGGCAAAGTGGCTTAATTCACAATATTCCCCATTTTTTCTTGCTTTGGTCCAAGTTCATAGGGCAATTATTTTAGACAATCGGCCTGGTCTAGTCATGCTAATTTGAGGTAGGGCTCTGCCAATGTCTTTACAACTCCGAGATATTTCCGATGTAGATTGATTTATACGATATGATAAGTGTGGGGCCGTTTAAATGCACAATTTAGATTATGGTTACTCCTATTCTCCAAGCCTCTCCCAGTATTACAACAACATCTTTGTTCTGAATTGCGATCTTCTAACTACTACATTATTCACTCCAAGGTTAGTCAAATGCCTATGCTTTTTCAATGTTTATTTTCAACTCTACTCACACCAAAATGACATTTCAAAACCTTCTGCAGAAGTTTTCCTTCGAATTGCAACTAACCTTTTCTTGCAACAGCTTTGTGGAACATACTATGACATGCAGTAAAAGGCACTCTCAGTGATTTGCTAAATCATGAATTCAAAAAATCAATAAAACAAGGCGGTTCTCGACCACAAGTGTCGCCCTGGTTGCGTGATCACTTGCTTTATATGAAGTTTGGCAAAAATGGATTAGAGAGAGAATAAGCACTGGTAGAGAAAGTGTCAAAGGTCAGCTGGGGTCACAAAGGTCACATGAGGTCACCAAGTCATTATGTCACCCCACCCTTCCCCCCCCCACCCTTCCCCCCATGGCACCTTCCCCCGACCACCCTTCCCCGACTCATCCCTTCCCCCCCACCTCACCCTTCCCCCGACGCACCCTTCCCCCGACGCACCCCCCTACGCACCCCCTTCCCCCGACCACCCTCCCCCTCCTTTACCCCACCCCTACCCCTCACCCCGGCCACAGATTTGTGAATGGCCAAAGGTGACATGAGGTCAACCAAGGTCACATCGTCTCAGGTCCATGAGGTCACCAAGGTCACATGCAAGTCACCAAGGTCACAAGTCACTAAGGCCAGAGTCACCAAGGTCCACCAAGTCACACCGCGATCACACGAGCACATGAGGTCCATCAGTTCATATGAGGTATCAAGGTCACATGAGGTCCCAAGGTCACATAGGTCCCCAAGGTCCCATGGGATCACACTGTCACTTAAGTCCATCCATGGTCACAAGAAGTCACAAATGTCACACGAAGTCACAGTCCAACAATGTCACCAAGGTCACACGATGTCACCTCACCCCCCCGCCCCTCGCCGACGCAACACCCCACCCTTCCCAATCAGACCCGTCAACCACTACCGCCCACACACCCTACCCCAACCCAACCCCCCCCCTCCACCCCTAACCACATATGCCGCCCCACCCCACCCTACCCCTCCAGACGCAGCACCGCACCCCCTCTTCCTCCAACACCCACCCCAACCCTGCCCCCTCCCCAACACCCCCCACCCTGCCCCCCCAACCAACACCACCGCCACCCCTTCCACTTCACCACGCTCCATATTAATTCCAATGATTGTATGGTATAGTAGTTTTTGCATGTAGCAAAGGAATTTGTCTCGTATCCGATGTACCATTTTTCATTCATTATTACGCATATTTAATAGCGTCATTTGCATACCTAAGCCCGCATGTACGGAAGTTTTCAAATGTGCAAAGAAGATGCGCACCATAATGTGTTTCGTGGCATGAAGGAATTTTGCATATCCGATACTGGTTTCAAAAATATAGCGATTACGCGATTTTTTTGCATATTAATCAGCTTCATTTGCATATGTAATTTGTTCGATATATGCCCAACATCTAATAATCAGGTCAAGAAACGCCTTTAAAAAAAACCCCGCTTCCTTCCACCAAGTTACATCATACGCCTTGGAACTCCGAGATACTTGCACACAATCCTTGCGGAGAAAGGGTTATCATTTTGAAGCCCGGCCAAACAATAGCAAAAAGGGGATTAGGAAGGAGAGGAAGGAACCGACTCCCGGGGCAGTGGCGCAATACCACCGAGGGAGATGCGACTTATAGAGGCACCTGAGGTGGGCGGGGGGGATCCCGGGGGAGGAATGTACGATAGTAAAAGGGGGGGGAAGGGCGATAGCGGGACGAGCCAGCTGTGAATGAGAAATCGTCCTTGGCCGTCTTCCTGGGATTCGGTCCTCTTCCGCCTCCATGTCGCTTGCCTAACCCCTCTCCCCCTCCTTATTTTTGGTACCTCACTGTATCACCCTACCAAGTGTGAAGTAATTCGGATTAGCGTTTAGCCAGCAGAGCATCAAAAAGGTTAACGAAATGTCTGAAAAATGTATGCAAATAAGCTAATTATATTCTTAATAGGCAAATAATGCAGCCAAAACATACACATAATGAGTTGCGGCGCCTCACACTCTATCATCCTATAAAGTTTGAATTAAATCGGGGATAGCGTTAGCCTGCAAGCAACATTTTTTAAAAAGGTTAACCAACCGAGTCATAACGGACCGGACGGACAGTATGTGCCTCCATGAACATTCGTTCAAGCGACCAAAAAATCATATTTTTACAATGTTTTGTAACAAATATAGCCATCTTAAATCCGTATAAGTGCATAGACTGAAAGCCACACCTAACAAGAACAAATCAGATCGTTTTTCTTCTCCTTTTTTGGTCAATTTGTTCAGGGATTGCAAAAAATACTCCGCCCTGCTCGTGTGCGGGGTGTGCCTGCTTCCCCTGTATTGGGGGAAATCAAAAACCCCTGCCGGGAGGCTTGATTCCAGCGTTGATGCCTCCTGCCATCTTTTGCAGATTCTTCTGTCGGCGGGATGTCTCTGTTGCAGGATGGCTTCTGTCAAATTTTTCAGTTGCAAAAATAATTCTCGATACATGCCTTCACTTTAAACCATTCAGTAAATTTCAAATCTTTGAACTCTTTTCTGAGGATCATTCTGATATGTCTAAAATTTTAAAGCAACACCTACAATGAAAATACCAGCTGTTGCCCATACATGAATTACAAACTTGCTCTCCCAAAGAACTCTCCGGGATGGGCTCTCGCTCACTTGTTGGGAGGAAGGCCACCTGTGTGTGGGTCTGTTCCTGGACGCATGTGCTCTTTCCATCTACACAGCCGTAGATTCCGGGCGTCGGCTTGGGGGATCAACCCATGCTGGGAGGCTTGATCCGGTGTTGAGTGCCTCCGCCAGCTTGCAGCGGGATGTCTTTCGTCCAACTACTTCCCGGTGGACAACTTGTACATTCTGGTGGGAATTGCTCTGCCGGATGTCCGTCATGGCGTGCGAGCAATGGCAAGAGTGTTTGCTGCCTGGGTGTCTAGTGTGGAGCAACCCTTTGTCCAAAAAATTCTTGCATTTATTACTCACAAAAGGCAAAGTTTTTTGTACTTTTTTTATTGGGACATGAAGGCTGGTTCTGGGAGGTGGCAATTTTCCTCACCCACTCTGATATCGCCAAGGGAATACCGCTATGTCTTAGTCTGATGACGCGATCTGGACATCATCTTGCCCATGTGCAAATGAGCAATCACTGGCAAGTCGTGGACATCCATCAGGATGATGAGCATAGAACCAGCACTGTTTGCTTTTAATCGGTTTCCTAAAAGTCCTGTCTCTTTTCCCTTTATGCTTCTTGCTAGTGCTTTTGGAATCTGCTCCAATATCCGATTCTGACCAATCCCGCAGCTGGACTGAATTACCTGAAACTGGAAGAATAAATTTTTATTTGTTAAACACAATTTGAACACATTTTTGCAACTATTTTAAGGAACTATAGTAGACTGGCCAAAATGTCAGCATAATATAGTTTGTGAAATTAGCCTAGGTCATTCTGTGATTCAGTTCCACATCGACAAAGGGCTATTTGATTATTCCTTAATAAAAGGGGAGTTTTTGTAACCTGACCCATCTGACATACTTTTTCTGACATGCTTATAAATTTGGAAACTTTAATGGAATAAACCTGTGCTTTATTCCTTGAAGGGTTTCCGAATTCATAAGTGTGTCAGAAAAAAGTGTGTCAGATGGGTCAGGTAACAGAAACTCCCCTTTAAAAGTGTGGTACCTTGTAGCACTCTTGGACTCTAATTTCACAACCTTTAGGTAATGTCTATATCTACAATCATGGAAATAATTGTTGGAACATTTCGAACAAATTTCAGAAACTTTCTGTCTCCTCATCCAATGTTGAATGAGGTATCGTCATCAGCAGTCTTGCCAATTCCTGCCAACATTGACTAAGGGAGTTAGGGGAATGGTAGATTGAAGGAGAATGTTGAGGCTTCAATTCGGTGATAACATGTGCTTGTAGGTGAGTGAGTATTAAAGTTTAATGACAACTCAACACAATAGTGTTATACAGTGTGAGTCAAAATGATTGTTCCCCAAATATCCTGATTTTTTTCTTGTCAAACTGTGCAAGGTAGCTCTTAAAATTGTAAATACATCAAAAGTACATTTAAATAGCTTCACAGGAATTTTGAATTTTTCATTTTGGTTCAGGCAATCAATATCTGCACTCCATTTAAATATACCAAAGGCCTTAGATTTGCCTTTGTACACGATTCTATCGATTTGGAGTAATGGAAGCGCAAATTTCAAGTGTGATACAAATGTGTGTTCACACACTCTGGTGGATAAATGGTAATAAATGCCCAATGAGTGTAACACAAGCCAGTTATTAAATTGGGATTAATGTACACAAAAAGTGCAATTTATATTTTGATGTTTTGAATTCTTCAAGGTTTGAATGAACTGGTTTTAACTATTCAACTAAGGCAAAACAAAAAATGATTAGTGACAAAAACACACCAAACACCAGGTTTTCAATTTAAGGGATACACCTTAGTTGGCTAAAGGTCAAAGATCAGACTTTTGGAACAATTTTCTTTCATGATAAATATTAATAATTTTGTGCTTCACTGTGCGATGATAAATGCAACAAACAAAAAAAGTTCTTTGCCTTTCTAGTTTTTCTGATCCTGATCTGTGAATACACTGTTAACAGTTTACTCATCTTCTATGGTCTTTACTGTGCTTAAATTTGTACCACGCGGCATTTCGGGGCCCTATAAAATGAGGCCATAACTGAAATTTAAAATGCATGAATCCCGGGAATTTTGTTTTTACATGGTGATTAAGAAACTAATATTTGTTAATTATAAAGCATATAATAATATTCTAAAAAGATTAACAATATTTTAATATTTGTTATTCATCGGGGGGGAACAATCATTTTGGCTCACACTGTTATAGTGTCATTACGTTTTTTTAAAAAACATCAAACCTTTATAGACATACACCACAATAAATATATTCACGACATTTTTAACCCCCAAAAAGTTAAAATATTTAAACAATCAGCCCTCCTTCAGAAATTATCACACCTGAAGAGGCCTATATCTTGAAATAATGTTTTCAAAATCTGGGACACTGTTAATTTTTCTACGAAGAAGGGCAAAATAACGCATGCAAGTAATACATGTTTACAGAAAGAGAACAATCACAAGGACTACCACCGAGGGGACTGGCTCACCCTCTAAGTAAATGACTATGGGTCATATAAGGTATGACCAATTTTACATCGCGCTAATACATTCTGTCCCTTGTCCAATCAAACCTGATGAACTACCAACAGCGCCAACCAGTTGGTTGAAAGGCCACATGCATTTTATTATTAGGAATGAAATCCCACAGCATTTGCCACCTGTTTCTGTTATAGCTATTAACTGAAGCCTTTTAAAATCTGTTATATTCATATTAAGGGTTTCTTTCGACCAATACATAAACCTTTTCATTGCCTTGGAAGACCAATGGATCGGAATCCAAGCTAAAACAACAGATTATTCAATTGAGACAAATTGAAGATACTTCCAACAGCGCTCAGCAAATAGGGATGACGACCATTCTCGGCCTTTCAAATCCATAAGACTAGATAGTGAATCAGTAATATAATGAAATGACTCTCATTGGAAATTTCAGCTAATTTCAGGCCAACTTAAGGCTTTTCAATTCAAAGTTGAAAAAGTAAGGCCATATCAGGTAACTAATCTGAAGTTGATCACGCCGACTTAAAACAGCTGCAGACCAGCCCTTCCAAAATCTTAGACCCATCTGGATAAATAGCTCGATTGTTGACTGATAGGATGTCCTAAGATCATCAAAGTTATCTTGAAAAACAAGCTCATCAGTAGACCCTCTTATATTGAATAAAGTTAAGTTATATCAAGTTTAACATGTGTCCAAGGAGGACTATAGGAAAAACAAATGAGCAACTGTTATCAGCATTTGGACACACCTGTGAAAAACTCCTCTCTTTTATACGGGATTCCAAAAGATGGATAGCATTAGGTTACTAGTATAGAAGGTGGTAAAATTTAGGCGAAAAGGTTGCTCTCATGTGTGGGATATCAGACCATACTTAAGTTTAAGTTTTAGAGCCATATGGAAAGAGTAATTTTTCCATCTTAGATGTAATGGAGGGTCATTAGCTTCGACATATAAGCTTTGCATAGGAGAGGTACAAATAGCACCCAAGCATAGTCGAAGACCTGATTCTGAATAGGTTGGTTTTTCAAGCTTTTCAAATATGGACTTACGAGCAGAATATACACAATACAACCATAATCCAAATTTGATCTCACAAGTGATCTATTACTAGGCAAAGCCAGAAACTGAGACAATCTGCACCCAGTCCATCTTTGAAACTACTTTAAAAGATTCCAAGAGCTTTTTGACATCTCTTCAGCAGTAGTCATATGAGCCTTGAAGTTCAATTTACTGTCAAATATTAAGCCTAAGAATTTAGTCTTGTGAAACGACAGGAATAGGTGAACCATTCAATTTTAGTTATGGGTCAAGGTGAATTGAGAAGACGTCTTTTGTTGCAAAAATGATACAACCAGTTTTAGTTTTAGAGAAAAGAAAGAAACGGAACCATTTTCATTGCCCACTGTTGAATCTTGTTCAGGCAATTTTGCATTTGACTTTCTATAGAAGCCATATTCGATGAAGAATAGGAAATGGAGAAATCATCTACAAACAATGACCTCTCCATTCCTGCATTGACCACTTTGGCAATACTATTAATTTTCAAAAGAAATCGAGTAACAGAGAGAATGCTACCCTGTGGAACACCCATCTCTTGATTTTGTATTTCTGATAAGACTGTTTCCAAACGAACCCTAAAAACACGATCTGCCAAAAAATTCTTAATAAACAAAGGCATTTTACCTCTTAGTCCTAAATTATGCAAATCCTTCAAAATAAATTATATTTCCAAGTAGTATCAAAGGCCTTTTCTATATAGATCAAAGAATACCGACACAACATGATGTCCTCTAACAAAACCATCACGAATAAAAGATTCAAGACGAACAAGTTGGTCAATAGTAACTACGGCCATGCCGGAAACTACTTTGACACTCAGATAGTAGTCCATTACTTTCCAAGACCAACAAGATGAGGCATTAATCATCTTTCAATGGTCTTCATAAACAGCTGGTAGGGAGATTGGACATAATTTGTTGCCTTGTCGCATCTTCCTGGCTTCGGAACAGGAATATAAATTGTACTTCACGCCATAACCTTTGGGAACATCCCAACTCCCATATATTATTCACCATTCAGCAGCAATACAAGAAGGTATTCTTGTGGAAGATGCTTAATAAATTGATAATGGTTTCATCTGGTCCAGTAGCAGTAGCATTACATTTACTAAGAGCGTCATAAAGCTCTAACATGCTAAATGGACTATGATACTCCTCTCAATTTTGGATGAAAAATCTAATTTCTGTTTTTTCAGCAGTATTTTTAAATCTTTAAAATGTCTGAGTATATGATTGCTTGCGAATTGTGTTCAAATTTATCTGCCAATAAATTGGCAATATCCTGAGATTCTGTACTTTACTCCATCATATTTTATCATAGATGAAAATGGTATTATTCAACTGTTTTTTCCCACTTATTTTTCCTAACCATATCCCAATCTTTTTTAACAGGATTTCTAGAATTTTACTTGGATACATATTGCCTCCAAGACTCCTTTTACTTTTTTTAATAATGCGACGAGCCTAGCACAGGCTCTTTGATATTTTCTTAAGTTGTTCTTTGTTGGCGATTTTTTAAAACATGTAACGCACTTTGCGACAATCATAGCGACTTTATTATTCACATTAAACATGCTTGTTTTTACTAAGTTTTGAAGACGCCTTGGGATTGATTTATTGGCTGTATCAATCAAAATGTCAGAGTGAATGAAGAAATAGGATCTTCAATGTTAACAAAACTTGCCTATTAATTAAAGCTAACAGCTATCATTAAACTCTGGCCAGTTGGCCTTTTGAAGTTGCCATTTAGGAACTCGCCTTCAGGCATTGGCTTATTAATATCTTTAAGATTGGAACATTTGATCATCTTACCACACTGAACATCATGAACTCCCCACAAGATGTCCATAAAAATATTAGGGAACAAATTGATAAATCAATTAGCTGATTGAGTTCAGTTGCAGTATGGATGTAAGTACTAGACCCATCATTCAAATACAAGAATCTGATTTCTCAACTCAGATTCTACAATGACACCCAACCGTTTGGTATCCTTGCAACCCCAAAGTTCACTATGGCATGAGTCACCTACCAAAAGGAAGGGAGAAGGAAGTTGCCAATCAATTCATCAATTTCCAATCTAAACCTAATTTATATTTAGGATGAATATAACAGAACAAACAGTTATGGTTCAGTGGAAGAGTAACTTTAACAGCACTGCTTCCAAATGGTATTCAGTTTGTATGACAGAATGAGGGCCTCCCCCTTAACTCTAGCCTAGGTGAGCAATGTAGGAGAGTGTTCGATAATATTAAGGCGCATTTTCGTGATTCCTAACCTCTTCTTGGGGGGGGTTTTTGTTCGTGTTTTCCTAGATATCCTTGAGAAAAGCTTATTCCCAAAATTGCAGTTGATTCTGATCTTGCATTTTGGTATTATGAGCAAATTTCGTACCCAAGCCCCATAGACCACTGTATCAGTAATTTCTGTCCGTTACGGACAGAAAATACAAAAGTGCGAATTTCTTGCAGAGACAACATCGATTTGAAGGTAATATTGGGCACACCATACTATCTAGTCCGCCGGCTCAGATGATATAAAAATCTCACTTTTTTTAGGTCATCGGGGCGAGGCTGTGGATCACGCAATGCCCCTTTAATTTCCATGAATGTCGCTAAATTTCACCATGCGTATTAAAGGTGCAACGAGAGATTTCACATATCAGGTGTCCCTAAAACATCGAAAGTACTGATTTTTGCCCTTATGAAAAGCTTTCCATCTAAAACATTCCCATCTGAAAGGATTAATCTGAGAAATGTGCAATTTTTAATTTTGTATAGGAGCAAATACAAATTTCAGCCCATGTTTTATATTGAAAATACAAGCAAATCAAAATCGCCTTTTTCCTCTCTTTTAAGACATTTCTGTAGCCAAATACAAGGGTAAGTAATCTATTGAGTGTCTAATCTACATGAAATTACTATTCTTAAACAGCTGTGAAAATGTAAGCAATTTCATTGGCTGATGCCCGGGTTCAATTCGACAATTGAATTCAGGTAGTACGCGCTCCGTGTTAACGTTATTTTTAGGTTGAAGCGCTCGCGTCATACCGCGTTTTGCTATGTTCGCGCGCGCCTGCCAACGTTGCGTGTCGTTGCGTATGATCGTTGCGTTCAATGTGTTGTTTGATTGTTGTCACTGGGTGGTGGCAGTCCTTTCTTGTTGTATTTAAGCCGTAACGTATCGCGAAATTGGGCTAAAGATGACCTTAAATGTTAAAGCTGTTTAAGAATGAAAATAAAGGTATAATTTTGGGAACCGGTACTCTCTTTACGACGAATTGTACCTGCAACACCATTATTTTTGCGTGGAAGAAAGAGGCTGGAGGCCAAGTTCTTCCACGCAAAAATAATGGTATCGCCTTGGTTTCAATTCGTTGTAAAGAGAGTACCGGTTCCCAAAATCATACCTTTATTCTCTAATTATGACACAGTATTTGGGTTCCTCAAAATCTCTTGTTGCACCTTTAAGCATTTAGTACTTCTAGTGCCTTTGTGTTTCTTACCTTGGAACACCTGATTGGCATTCTTGAGCAACGTCTTCAATCCTCCATATTCCTTCTTGAGTTGCTTCATCTCATCACCATCAAACAATGCAACCACCTGCTGGAAAGTCATCTCACCTGGTTAGAAGACAATATGAGGGTTTAGATGCCTTACACAATGGAATTCTTTTGTTCAATAGATCCATGAACAAAAGAATACCACACTTCCAAGTACAGCCTCTGCCTGGTATGTGTGTACTTGTACATTAATCAAGAATTCTTTTGTTTTATTGACCCCGTAACAAAAGAATTCCACATCCAAGTAGAAGTCTCATGCCTGGTATTAATTGTACTTGTACATTAAACATGAAATTCTTTGTTCAATCCATCCATGAACAAAAGAATTCCACATTCAGAACAAGCATCTGCCAGTATGCATTCACTTGTACGTAAAACATGGATTCGTTTGTTCAATAGATCCATGAACAAAAGAATTCCACATCCAATACAGCCTCCTGGCTGGTATGCATGTACTTGTATGTACAGCATGAATTTTTTATCAAACCATCCATGACAAAGAAGTCCAAGTACAAGCCTCAGGGCTGGTAATGCATGTACTTGTACATACATCATGAATTCTTTTGTTCAACCATCCACAAACAAAAGAATTTGTTATGACGCTCGTAGACGCTGAGGTCAGAAGTACCTATCAAACACAAATAAATGAGCCTTGTGCAACAACTGATCTAAAGTTTATATAATCAAGCAGTTTTAATGATCTTTAATGTCTGGTTCAAGAATTTGGTGTGTCCAAACAAAATTACATAAAATTACACAACCATATTTAAGATTTATAATTTACTTGAGTTTGCAGTGTCCTGGTGTTGAAAGCGTTGTAAAAAAAGTTCAATGACGAATGTCCTCACATCGAGAACTCCCAAACGACAGCGCACCAGTTCACATTACCTCCTCGGGTATTATTCCATGGGAATCTTCTCAGTCCTGAAGATACTTTTGTCCCCATCAGTTCAAGACGTCAAGGTTAAATTAAGTCCTCGACGATAATAAATCCACAGTATATCAGTCCAAGATAATCACCACGATTTCTATCTGTCCACAATTTGGAATCCTATTTTGATTCCCACACTTTCGGCTTCAAAGACGACAGTAGAATAATTACAGCACTCTTCTCACATGGAATTAAAATTATAATAATCCTGGCACTTGTACAGGTCGCTCCTCAAGCAGAGTAAAACTAGCTCTCTTCTAGCTACTTGTTTATACTGTGGATGCTGTCAGAGAGTCCTTCCAGTGATAGTATTTACTACTCACAGATAGATTCCCTTTCCTAACATAATCATTACATCATTCTTTAGCCATAATCATGACCTTGCACCATCAACTCAGATTCACAATCTAAATTACATCACTCATATATATAACTTTGTGGTGGGAATTCCCCAGATCTTGCAATGTTTTGATCTTTAAAGCATAAACAAGCTAGTCAGTTACTAAGTTTCGCATACTTGGGAATCCCCCACTTCCCCTATTGTGCATCTAAACAGGTGCACTCGCAAACACTCTTGGAATCCCCTTTTCTCTCTTTTTATAGTAAACAAATTTTTTTTCCAGTGAGAAATCTCTTCTCAATAAAATTGAGAAATAATATTTTTTAAAGTTTAATCAAACAATGGAGGCCATATAACAAATTCCACATTCCAAGTACAAGCATCATGCCAGGTATGCGTGGTACTTGTACACCACACATGGAATTTTCCTTTGTTTCCATCAATCCTTGAACAAAAGAATTCCACATACCCTCATTCCTGGTAATTCAGTACTTGTACATCAAACATGGATTTCCTTTTTGTTCTATCAATCCTTGAACAAAAGAATTCGCACATTCCAAGAACAAGCCTCATGCCGGTATGCATGCCCTTACACGTTCAAACATGGATTCCTTTTGTCACTGATCCACGAACAAGAATAACATTCCAAATCAGGTGCAAGCTTCAAGCCTGGTATGTGCGTACTTGTACGTTAAACATGGAATTCTTTTGTTTAAACCATCCTAACAAAAAAATTCCACATTCCAAGTACAGTACACTCATGCATGTATGTACTTGTATGTAAAGGGTGGAATTCTTTTGTTCAAATCACCATGAGCCCACGAATCCCATTCCAAGTAGGAGTAGACGCGTTATGCCTGGTAGCGTATCTTTAAGAAGTTGAACTTTAATTGAAGGAATTCTGTTCAATTGATCCCTGAACAAGCACAATTTTCATTCTGTTGTGTGCGTGTACTTGTATTTGTGTAGGTGCATTCGTGATTGAAGCACCTCTGTTTAATTCATTGGATCACTAATATCCTTGCGAAACTATTCTCAACATCTGAGCTGCTCACGATCTTGGCGGTTTTGTGTATGAGCATTACTTGTTTCCCCAGTTCCATAGTCGACGTGTTGTAATTTCTGTCCGTTTACGGACGAAAATACAGAATTGGCAAATTTCTTAGATGCGACCAAATTTGCCTGTAAGATTGGGCACACATGGATTACAAGGTGCTAACGGTCAGATGATATAAAAATCTCAACAGTTTTTAGGTAAATCGTGGGACGAGGCTGTGGATTCACGAAGCCCCTTTAAGCATGGAATTCTTTTGTTCAATAGATCCATGAACAGAAGGAATTCCACATTCCAAGTACAAGAACATGCTTACACATTCCATTAAACATCCCAAAATAAAGTTACATAAATTAGGCTGGTGAGAGAATGAGTTCACGAAAAAAAGAGATGTTATACTGCAATGTTAATTAACTCAAACGATATTACTAATGATGAGCCCTATCATAAACATTCTTGGATGATTTAAGAAGATGCTGGAATTTTTGATCACCCATGCTCCAGGAGGCGTTTCCCTTACCAATCTCCAGGGCAGCTATTGCCTTCTGACCTTTTTTTTGGTTTTGAATTTTCTAACCTGAAAAATAATAAAAAAAATTTGGTATTTAAAAGAATCAAGAGTGGGATGAACCCAAACCACTAGCATGAGGTTAGCTACATACGGCCCATAAAAAAAAAGGTTTGTCTCAAAGACCACATGCATTTTGTTTAAATTGGTCTTTGACCGCTTGTTTTTTTATGTTTTTACTCATTTTAAAATTTTGTTTCACACTCAGAAAAGAATAAATTTGAGTGGGTGCGAAAAGTGCAATCTTTCTTTTGTACTCCGCATTTCGCATTAGCATTTGCTAAAAAAAAAAAAATGGTTATTTTTCACAATTTCTTCCTGAGACAAACTTTTTTTTGGGGGGGTGGGCTACTAGACCAGTAAAGATTGGTGTGTCAGATTTGCATTTCTAATCCTTGAACCTTTACACAATAAATTGATCCTGCTTTTGTGATCAGCGCTCAAAATAATGAATAGCCCCACTCTGGAACGATTGTCACAGCTTGTACTCCAGGAGCATAAGGGTGGTCAAACTCTCATATAATCAATAATTAGAAAGTACTCACAGGCCATTACACTTTGGTGTGAACCAGTCTTGATCATATCTGAATACAAATATACTAACCTCCCCTTCTCCAAAGCTTTTGACCTTTGACCCTTCTTGCCTCTTCCTCCTCACGCTCTATATGCACACCTCCTAGTCTCAGTATAGCTTGAGCGATATCATTTATAATTCTGTCTTTAAGGTCAGTGCTTAGTCGAGAACAGTTCCTCACAGCCTCAATTTTGTCCCGAGGCTGAAAATCTTTTGCCCATTGCTCATGTGAAGTTTGACTCAGATCTGAAGGTGTCGATGAGGATGCACTTGTATCAATTTCAGAATCTGCTGTGCAACCACTGGTAGCAGATGTTCCAGAGTGTCTTAATGTTGCATCTGTCTCCACCTGGACATCATTAGCATCATCTTTGTCAATACTAGAGATGACCAAGTTACAATCAAGTGGCAGATATCCAGAAGATGATGACGACATCTTGGAGGAACTGTGGCTGAAATTGGAGATGGGTTTCCTCAGCATTTTGTTTGGGCATCTTGTGGTTATGAAGTGCTGTATGGTTTCGTCAAGAATTGTCTGTTCCTTGAGAGAAAGCTTATTCCTTCGATTTCCAATCTGGCAAATCTAAAACAATTAAGATCAAGTGAGATGATTATGCATGATAAAGTTTTACTTTTTCACAATCCGGGGGTTTCAAGTTTTGGGTAGGTAAGCGGAACTAAACGTATGAAATTTTGACGCACATCTATACCAATTTTTGCCAATTATGGGACCGGTAGCTATATCCGAGATGCAGAATTGGGGTATATTCAACACACTGTTCTTTTTCTACAAAATTTTCCAACATTTTTACAAATTTGGGACAACTGAAGATCAAGATTGAGTAAATTAACCTATTTTCCGACAGACTTTTGGATTGTATTCTCGGGCAATTAAGCATTTTTTCCAGCCCTGCAGTACAGGACACCCATTCAAGTTTTTTTTTCTTAGCCAATTGATTAAAACAAGCAGGACCTCTATATTTAAGTTGTTGATTTCAGTTTGCAACAGGGACTGACTTTTAAAATAAGGTGGTGCTCTGTAAAAAACTCCCCTGGTCATATCAGGGGAGCTCTAAGGGGAGCTTTTCATGGCATATACCGGTGGTAACCATGGATAAAGCAGATCCCAAGGGGAGCTTTAAATCACTCTCCTACAAAGTACTTAAGGAGAGCTGTAGGGGAGCTATAGCTCTCACTCTCCTTAAAGTCAGTCCCTGTTGCAACTTTGTACTGTCCTGTTCCCTTCTAAACTGCATTAAGCTTACCCGCTTGGTAGATGGTATTCTCATTGAGTCTTCTTCAACACTAAATCCACAAACTTCTCCAACTTCTCTGACGAAATCTAGGTAAGCTCTGTATTGAGTCTGGCTTGAATTGGCACGCACAAATTTGCCGGCAAAGTCATGAAAACAGCATGGCAGGACAAAATAGCGTGTGTTGGTAGAGGACCTGTGAAGAGGAAAGGAAAATACAGGAGTAAGGCAATGTAATAAAGAAAAGTAACAAACAAATTAGTACCTATAATTTTTGTCCTCCTGGTTTGCTCAATGTACTCTATAAATAGTGTTGTATGTAACTGAACACAACTTAACAGGGTATCTCAAAATTTAATCATTTCACATGCTATATGAAATGCTAAAAAAATCATCATCATCATCATTTATTCCATATCACAAAAAGTTACAATATACAACATACAAAACAGATATGGAGAAGACCAAGAGGCCAAATAGACCAGAAGCGGCTTCCCCTTGAGAGATTGATTGCATTTTTTTATTTTTTGAGGTAAAGTGTTCCAAAAATGGGACCTGATGACCTTACAACATTTACACCAAAAATTACTTTTCGATCTTTAATTTCATAACAAAATTTGAAACTTCGTTTTGAGAGACAAGTGCATTATTTTGGTATGAACTTATGAAGGGAAACAGTTGCTGCAGCAGCCATAGATGGCATTGGTGTCAATACCCCACACTTATTTTTACCCTACCTTTTTATTAAAGCACCCTTTATATCAGAAATTGCAACCCCCTTTTACCAAGTCGCCATTCCTATACACACAAAAACACACCTATCAATGGTGGTCGAATTCGGCTACCTCTCTAGAACAGCACAACATTGCTAGTATTGGGACCGTAAGTCCACGCATTGACTAGCACTCAGACTTAAGACTGCATGCATATTTTTGTACCAAAATCAGAAAATATGAAATCAAATTTGTGAAATAATCACAGAAACAATATATCATTTATTGAATGAGTTGTGACGTAATACAAATGACATGGATCTAATTAGGTGTTATATAAGTTACATCATAAGTCTGCGAAATCTAACCAGGTCACATTTGAAAAATTCACCGTATAAGTTTGTTTTTGTACAAACTGTAGCATTCATCTACCGTAGATGGACACTACAACTGTTACAATGACAGGTGCTTGTATTGTCATCTTGGAATGTGTGTAGCTCCAGCATTCATCTACTGTAGACAAATGCTGCAGCTGTTACAAGGACAGGTGCTTGTATTGTCATCTTGGAATGTGTGTAGCTCCAGCATTCATCTACTGTAGACAAATGCTGCAATTGTTAAAATGACAGGTGCTTGTATTGTCACCCTGAAATGTGTGTGTAGCTTCAGTATTCATCCACTGTAGAGAAACACTGCAACTGTTACAATGACAGGTTGCTTGTATTGTCATCCTGGAATGTGTGTAGCTCCAGCATTCATCTACTGTACACAATGCTGTGCACTGTTACAATGACAGGTGCTTGTATTGTCATCCTGGAATGTGTGTAGCTCCAGCATTCATCTACTGTAGATAAATGCTGCAACTGTTACCGTTACAATGACAGGTGCTTGTATTGTCATCTGGAATGTGTGTAGCTCCAGCATTCATATACTGTAGACAAACACTGCAACTGTTACAATGACAGGTGCTTGTATTATCATCTTGGAATGTGCATAGCTCCAGCATTCATCTACTGTAGACAAACACTGCAACTGTTACAATGACAGGTGCTTGTATTGTCATCTTGGAATGTGTACCATGTCCTCAAGTATGGCTACACTTTTCCACCTATTTTGTGAATCAGAAAGTGGGTCGGGTCAGCTAGTTTACCTCGTTGCCATGACGGGTATCCATGGGGTCAGTTCATCAGAGTGATTACCAATCAACCAATCAGCATCAGGAAACAGGTGCTTATCAGATGGGATGATGGAGCATTCCTCCAGGTGAGTTTCAGGACCATAGAGAGACCAGATGCCACGGCTACGCAGATCAATGCCTTTGCCTGGGTGCTGAAAGCATACATCAACAAATGGTTTGAAAATTCAACTAATATGTCTTTTTTAATTTTACATAAGCTTATCCTAAAAAATTGTGAGCATTGGTTGATTATTATGCTTAAATAACAATGCTGTTTTAATGGTTAACCATCAATATTAGCACAGTAGTGAATAGGACGTTGCACTATGCATTATTGCGTCTAGCATCAAAACCGCAAGTTTGTTTCCCACGGTACCTGGTGGCCTGTGTATACAAGTATCAGGCTCTCATACCAAGTAGATAATAGGATACACAAAAATTGGAACAAGCACCTTTAAGACATTTTAAGAAGAGCAGATGTAATTTCTTTGAAAATCTGTCCTTATCAAAAGTATCTTCACTTTAATTTGACAACCTACCGGGCGAGTTGTGCACCATCTGTTAAGTTTTCACCGATTTTCCAATTGCAACTGTTAATTGTCCGTATTCACTTGCATGCAGAGGGTGTTTTGAACCAATCCCATAATGCATTGCAATGTGCCTATACTGTACTGAACACATGTTAGTACTCAGGGATAAAAAGTGTTTAAAAGCTTTAAAAACTACAAGACATTTCATGATCATGCTAAAAATTACCTAAGTACCAGTGCCTTGTGGGCTAACATGGGTGTATAAGTCAGGTTTTTTTTATGTGTTAAAGGGATTAGCAGCGATTTGCTAATCCGAAACATCGAAAAAATCATCAAAATTCATATTTTTATATTTTTGTTACTGGCATGGATATGTGAACATAACCTGCAAGTGATTGGCTTGAAATCTGTGTATTAAAGGCAAGGCAGTACTTTTTATCTGATTCTGTAATTTCTATACGTGCGTATTACAATTCCGACTTGTGATCAAGAAAGCCTTTCCCAGTGAATATCACAAATTTTCAGCGTGATATTGTGTACCATGATCAATACAGTTTGACCTCAAACACAAACATTATTGATCTTTGTTCATTCTGTACTGGTGTAAACCAGACGCCGTCGCTGTATGTCTATTTGCGGGAGACGGTATGACAAATTTCCTCAAATACTTCATTTTTTTCACAATTTGGTGGTTTGTTTCTTCATTAAAGGAGTTATATGGAATTGTACACACTTATCCCTGATTTATAAGTTAAAAACATGCATTTCCACATTTTTTCGATTCTCTCGCATTATCGCTGCTAATCCCTTTAAGAATAGGATTTTTATGGAATTTCCCAAAACTGATGCATTGTGAGATGGACGAAATACACCCTCTATTTGCATGTATGGAATGATTTTTGTTCTTAGGAACATTTGATCAAAATAAAGAGCGGGTGTTTATTAGAGATGGTAGCTACTACATTTCATCCAGACAGAAATATGGAGTTGTGTCATAGCGTTAAATTTCATGCAGTAATAACAGTGCACATCATGGCAAGTTGCAGTGCACAAAGGTTGGCATGTATGATAAAACCCATTGTGCAATAATTTGAAAAACCAAGTTTTTCAACTTCTGAGAGAATAATTTGGCTTTTTGATTGAAAACCTTGGGTTTTCTTTAATTGTAATTTTCAATTGAAGAGCAAATTTTTTAATTTCTGTAACTTTTGAGACGAGAACTTCGTTTTTCAAATTCAAAAACTTATTTTTTCAATTGAAAACTCAAGTTTTTTGATTAAAAAACTTGAGTTTTTGAATTGCAATTTTAAAAACTTGGTTTTTGATTGAAACCCAAAGTTTTTCAACTTCTGAGAGAAAAACTTGATTTTTCAATTAAAAAACAAATCTTTCAATTTGAAAAACCATGTTTTTCAAATTATTGCATATCAGGCATATTGCATTTTTTACATGTTTCCCTTAATTTATTGCATCTGGCACTGAGAATTTTTTTGCTGAAAAATCGTTGTACTTTTTTAATTATTGCACATCTGGTATTAAATAACTTCTTTTGGCCACCATTTTTTTTCCAATTGAAAATCTTGGTTTTTGATTGAAAAACTAGGTTTTTCAAATTATTACACATTGAGCTTGTCATAGGCATGCATGGTACACAGCCAATATCTTCAAGGAAGTTACTAACGCAGCTACTACTGAGTAACCTGGATTACCTATACCCCATTAAACCTTACACTCGCCGGCCAGGAATCCGTGGTTTTTTGCCGTATATATGGATAGTGTACACCCAGCTGCTGTCTCCTCCATCGCGAGTAAGCTACGTGGTTTACACCGGCTCTCAATGCGCGCAGTATTTCTCAATGCAATTTGTTTTTTTAAGATATTTTTAAACATGTATTTGCATTTTTTATAGATTTGTACGGGAATATGGGGTTTTTGATGATGCCCGATCAATTTTGTAATGCATTTTCCTAAAAAATTAATCAAAAATCTAAACAGACCCCCAGTGTATAGTGGCCCCCCCTCATTTTCGGCCACTATCAAATGGCGTTTGTGGTAACCGCGTGGTAGCTACATGTCTACGTCGGTACTGTCGACCCAAAGCAACTTCTCTCTCCACCTAGTGGGTAACTATGGGGTAGTCATTGGGGTTGGTACTGTAATAGTAGCCACATCATTGTATACCTAATAACTGGGTACTTTGCAAGCTCTGTCTTGCAGCTACTCCTCACAACCCAGCCCTGTATAATGTGCAGTAGCTGCCGCGGTATACACGGTGTAGCCTGCCGTATAGGCTACCAACCACCGGCGAGTTAAGAAAATGGTCGGTGGTACTGTACCGTGGCAACGTCGGAGATTCTGGCCCCGAAATCATGCTCCGGACCATGACCATCCTAATTATCTCATACGGCAGCTATTCATTATTTTTCTAACTTCAATCCACAACTCGATGTTTTTTTATGATTCCAAACTCCAACTCTAAAATAAAATAAGAATTATAACCTAAATTTTTGTTCCTGGAGTGGGAGTCGAACCCACGACCTTTAGATACAAGACGAGCGCCCACGACACACAACGCCACGCCATCCGAGCCGGCGGAATCGTTCTTTTTAATACTTCAATTATAAACATTAAACGGAATAAAGCGCACACATAATAGCGCCCCTATGAGACCGAGTTGAAAATATATCTCCTGGAGCATGATTTCCGGGGCCAAAATCTCCAAGAAATCGTACCGATGCAATAGAGCTGGGGGGGGGGTTGAAAGTGATTGACAACATTCACAAGTATGGCTGAAGTATATCCTAAGTATACAGAAAGAATGTACTTGACTACACCCCTTCGCTGTAGAAATATGAACCAAACCATGAATCCATTGCCACAACCAAGATAAATAAAGATTGCCCTGCTCCTCCCAGCTTGTTGTTTCTTCTCTTTCTTGTTCCCATAGCAACAATAATCTAGGTTGCTATGGCAACATCCTCATACACAAACTTCTGAGGATCTGTGTTCTCTGGCCAAATCTACAGATTGAAAATGGATAAAATTGTGTTGACAATTAAGCTGAAACAGTTAAGGCCGAGGCATATTCTGTGAATATAAAGCAATGGGATAAAATGCTAATTTTAAAGTAGCAGTGTCTTCTGGGGCAAACATGTTTTTTAATATAGAAAAATATTGTACATTTTTTGGACAACTTTTATTTTACCCATCTTTTGCTCCTTGAGAAATTTTACCATTATGTCTGGGTAAAAAAAAATACATCGCGGTCTGGGTCTGCCATCGCGTTTTGTGAATGGGGCCAAAGGTCACATGAGGTCACCAAAGTCACACGAGGTCACCAAGGTCACATGAGGTCACCAAGGTCACCAACATGTCACCCCACCCCGCCCCCTCCTTTCCACCAAGTTACATCATCGTAGCCCTTACAGAACTCATACGGCATGCAATATATTAAGGGTTAACATTTTGACCACGACAACATACGACCAGAGTAATCCCTATGTGCCTTCTGCAATTCTTGCAGATAACACAAACGATGCACTAAAAGACCAATTTTAAACATTTAAACAAATTATGCACAGTCTTCTGAGACAAATTTGTTTTTTACTTGGCCTAATCATTTCACATGCTATATGAAATGTTAAAATTACTTTTGGATGTTTAATTTCATAACAAAATCTCAAACTTCATTTGGAGAGACAAGTGCATTATTTTGATATGGAAGGGAAACACACACACAGATACACAGACATGACCAGAGTAATCCCTATGTGCCTTCTGCAATTCTTGCAGATAACACAAACGATGCACTAAAAGACCAATTTTAAACATTTAAACAAATTATGCACAGTCTTCGAAGACAAAATTTGTTTTTTACTTGGCCTAATCATTTCACATGCTATATGAAATGTTAAAATTACTTTTGGATGTTTAATTTCATAACAAAATCTCAAACTTCATTTGGAGAGACAAGTGCATTATTTTGATATGGAAGGGAAACACACACACAGATACACAGACATGACCAGAGTAATCCCTATGTGCCTTCTGCAATTCTTGCAGACGACACAAATTTGGATTCTCATAGGTAGAGTTGGCTTGAGTCTTTGGATTCTCCTCTATTCAGTTCATGAGAAACTTTTAGCAGTTTACAATCTAACTGGATTCTCATGGATTTGTTTTGGGGGAGTCTTTACTAGGGTGGACTTTCGCCGAAATTCTAGACCGGAAAAAGGATTGTCTCAGCTACTTTTATCTGAATCCCTAGTGCTACGCTATTTAAAACTGAGATTGTTAACAGCTATGTATGTTGATTGCAATCAGCCAAGTTGAAGTGAAATCATTTGCTTTAACCCCTTGAGGTCTACCGCCTTTCTTACAGTATCTCTGATTGGCTCATTACATGATATATCATGATATAACCTCCAATCGTTAAAAGCCTTGTCCCCAGAACTCAAGATTTTACCTGAAGTGGTCATAATTTTGGTATCTGAAGAAAGCTAATATTTTCTCATTTTCCCATTGAAATCTTAGGGCTAAAAGATGTTTGGTTTTTATGAGCAAAACTATGCCCCATTTTGGTTCACCAATATAAATCTTACACGGTACTCTACAGGGCTTACAAATCATGTTTTTAGCGCTCACAACAAAATGGATTGAAATATTAATGCAAAACTTTACAGATGGGGTTTTGGGGACAAGGTCATCCTATCAAGATGAAACTTTTATATAATTAAACTGGGTCATCTTCCTTTAAACTCTGGGTACTTGTCACAAACATTTGATTGGGTGCATACCCAAAGTCACCTCTTTCTTATGCAATCTATTGAATATTTAAAAAAAAACAGAGTTGGTTGAGAGGGTGAGAAAATTCCTCACGGATGGGCCAAAACAGACCATCCATGAGGAATTTTCTCACCCATTACAGCACCTTTTCAAAGTATGTAGAAAAAAAATCCATTCATGAAGAACTAACTCTGGTTTAAACCAGAGGGTGTATTGAGTCAATCCCACAATGCACCAGTTTTGGGAAATTTCAACTCAACAGGGCCATGTGATCCCACAAAAATCCTATTCTTAACACATAAAAATCCTGACTTCTATGCTCATTTTCACCCTCAAAGCATTAGTACTTAGGGAATTTTTAGCAAGATTATGACATGTCCTGTGGTTCTCTAACATTTGGAATACTTTTTACTGACATAAGTTTAGTACAGTACAGTATAGGCACATTGCAATGCATTGTGGGATTGATTCAAAACACCCTCTGGGTTTAAACCTGGGTTTAAACTTAAGATTCCATTTGAGAATACCAGCCCAGGCATCTCAAAAATGTCAGTTTTAACCAAAAATATAACAAATTTACATGCTCTTGTATTTCACCCGTTTTAGCTTGTTTAAATACTTTTGCTTTATCATTCTTTAACTTGCCTGTATTTACCTGACTACCGATTCCCTTTGAAAGATCACCCCTCTTATTAGAAAAAAATTAAAAATACCCAATCTATACCTCCTGATGAAGAAACACTTGTTCACCTTGACAAATTTGGGTCCATACTTCTTCTTCAACTCTACATATAGCTTGCTATATCTCTCCACTGATATCAGGGCATGTGAGCTAGATATAGGCGTGTCTGGATCGACCTCCGATGCCCACTTGGAAAGTTTAGGGAGCAAGGTTTCACACAACCACGACGAGGTTGGCCTGGTTACGGCAAGTGCTTGTGAAGCTGGCTCCAAGAAGTCATCGGGTAGGGACAACACAACACTGTAAAGAAATTCAAGAAAAGTACCCTTATGCTAATTTCTGTAGATTATGTCCCCTGTATCATCTTTCTTAAAGTGACAGGAGGAGATTTTTTTTGAGGATACAAATTTCTCTCAAATTGCACTGGATCGATTGTAGACCACCTACCAAGAACATTGAACAAACAAGTGCAAAAGAAAACCACAAATCTTGTTTTGAACTTG
>JAMKCH010008972.1:0-41917 GCA_023653785.1 Ophioderma brevispina
CATTTTCCATAGTAGTTCTCAGCTCCAGCAGTTTTGTCCGATTGTGTAGCCGTGTTCGTTTTTATATTTCGTGCTCTGAGTTATCCAGTATAAGACAAGCTGGCCTCAAATTGACTTTATATTGAGTTCGACCTCCGAGCTTCGTAGCAGTAGAAACCTGGTTTCTTTCAGTAGGGCAAGTGTCCGTGGACAACGTCCCGCTATGGGGGGGAAATTGAAGTTTGCCTGGAAATATTCGCCAGGAGTCTTTGCAAGTTCTGCCACCTTGATTAGTAATCTTGCTGCGCCCTCGTCGCGGCACACACCAGGCAGGTAGTACGTTTAGTAGTTCATAATTAAGTTAACAACTTTATTATAGCATTATCCTTTGGAATATTGATTCCTAATCGATGTTTGAATGAGATTGATTTAGACCCACATTAAAATAAAACTACTTTGTTTTCAAATTTGTAATCAGTTCACAGTGTATTGTCCAGTTATGCAGATTTGAATCCGTATTTTGAGGTGGTTTTTGGCCTTGGTCAAGGTGACCGTAACAAAATGTATTAGAGACTGTATCACATAAGGCTTCCTTGATTAATACTTTATTTCAATGATATGAAGCAATTGCTAACCTACAAAATGAAATGTATTTCCATTAAATCTGATGCAGAAACAAGTCACCACAGATATTCAAGCATTACGTGGGCTCTGTCATTGTATACGAACTCACAAGAGAACGGGGACCAGCCGTGCTTATTCCAATGGGGCTTAATCCCGTTAACTTTTCATCAATCCCATTTGTCTTATCTCATACAGCGCGTTGAATCAGTGATTTGGACGACGTTTTGATTTGTAAATTTTCTGAACAAATATTGATCGCATTGGCACTTAGGAGTCACATTTTATGAAAATGCTGGTTTTAAGTCAATAACCATTTAATTAACGTTTTATGATTGAAATACTAGAGGTTATTTCTACAAAAATCGATAAATCAAGGAATAAATTTGCCAATGTCTACCACGCGGCGATGGAATTTGTAAATGAGAGGTAATGTCTTTTGGAATTTCGTGAATATTGACTACAAAGTGCAGAAGTCGCATGTATGAAAATACTACTTCGGTCTTTAATTAACAGCATATTTTGTAAAAATCCTAAATGTTTTAAAAATATGCAAATTTGAGGTTAAATCAACCTATTTTTTAACGGTGTGTAAAACCTTGGAAAAAATGTTTTGGAGGGGAACTTCAACTTCATCTTCAATTTTATCCAAAAAAATCCTATGCGTTTTGGCTTCAAGATCCTGCGCCCCTATATGCGACCTGCTGCACTGCAAGACGGCCATTGTGTTCCTGCCTGATTCCTTTGTGTGACTCAAGAATTCTATGGAATTATTATTGGATTTCTAAGCTTTCAAAACCGCCCCAGAAATTGATATGTTTAAATGACATTGCACCATTATTAGGTCGTTCCGATGCAATCTGAAAGACCTTAGGTCGGCATGATTCGTGTGTCCCGTGTGTGTCAAAATTTTAGTATACACCTTTTGGTTCACAATTGTTCCACTTACGGTAACATCGAGTTCATACGTAGTATGCCGTATACCTTGAGACAAGGGGTCTTATGTGGGGTAACAGATAGGAGGTCAAAGGTCCATATTAGGGTCACTTTGGTCAGTTTATTGCTCAGTAATACACCATTTGGTTGACAACGTTTTCAACCTTAATGTAGTTTTTTAGAGCAGTGATGGATCAAGTTCATACATGGTATGCGTATACATAGGGACAATGAGTCTTATGTGGGGTAATAGATGAGGAGGTCAAAGGTTATCCAGGGTCACTTGGGGTCATTTTATTGCTTTGTTATACACCTTTTGGTTGATACTTTTTCAACTTACTGTAGCTTTTTAGTGCAGGGATGGATCAAGTACATGGTATGATTATGCACTGAGACAAGGATCTTATGTGAGCAACATATGGGGAGGTCAAAGGTCATTCAGGGTCACTTAGGGTCATAATATTTCATTCTAATTCTATTACCGCTTAATCAGACGACCTATTTGGGACTGCTGTCCCTCTCTTTAAAACTGCAAGTGATTTTTTGTCACACGCCCAGCTAGGTGATAAAAAAGGATTAGCATTCAGCAGCATACCAAATAAGTTGACGTCGGTCTTAAAAATGGTTCCACAATTTGCTGGATTCCGGGGAAGGGAATGTAACCAGATATGATGAAACAGATGTCTAAAATAATGACAGACTAAACAAAAAGGGAGTTTCCGTAACTTGACCCATCTGACACACTTTTTTCTGACACTCTTATGAATTCGGAAACCCTTCACGGAATAAAGCACAGGTTTATTCCGTTAAGGTGTTCGAATTCATAAGTGTGTCAGAAAAAAGTGTGTCAGATGGGTCAGGTTACGGAAACTCCCCCCAATATACCAAATAGGCCACATCAAGGGCAGCTCTATCATAATACCATATAGGTGACGTTTGTAACAAATAAGTTAGTGTGCAAGTTCATCCTGAGCAAATTGCCGTATCCTAGGACGGATTTGTACAGCTTTTGCAAACTTATTTTATTAGGTTGTTTGATCAGTAAATTTCTTTTGTTCGTTTGTCTTCGCAGTTTATAGTCTTGGAAAGTAAATGCCTCAGAACCTGAGTATTAAAGCAGTCGACATGTAGACAGGGATAATTCCTATCTGTACCGACTATTCTACTGAAGGCAACCATCGGATATACTTGAATTAACAGGTTTGTATGGTTTCAAAATAAACAGATCACGTTAACGCTGCCATTTAGTTCGAAATTGAGGCAATATGACAAGGACAACGTTTTGTACGATGGCAGTTAATTTGCAAAATCTTTCACTTCTCCTGCTCCTCATCATGGGCTTCACTGAGGGAAATGATACTAAGGACTCTATAGATTTGTGCAGCAGCAACCAGGTTAATATTACTAACGAAGAAGTCACCATTGGAGGTTATTCCATGGAAGGTTCGAATCACTTTACGGAAACATCAAGAAGTAAATGGCAAAACACCACGGAAACGCTTACAACAGATGTCCTAAGTATCAGAGAAACAGAAACCTCGACAGAGAGCTTATTTACCGATACAATTGAGCTGAATTCTACCGAACGATTAATCAAAACAAGACAGAATAGAACAACATTACAAAAAAGCCAAGAAAGTATGTATACGGAGAATAATACCTTCACCGAAAGTAACTTAGTAAATGATAATCAACTTGACTGCAGTATATATTTCAATTTAATGGAAGGGAATTTCTCATCCATAGAGGTATTGAATCTAAATCAGAACAGGCCATTTTCTTACATGTACTTCGAGAGCTTAGACAATACTAACAGTCACTGTTTCAAAAAGTACATCTTATTTCCTTCGAACACGAAAGCTTGTATGACGATTGTGGACTATAAGAAATACAGTCTGCGTCTAATAAATACGTACCAAACGATTATCAAAATCAAGGGAGTCAATGTTTTTCATACAACATGTTCAAATCTCAATATAGCCCAACCTTCTTCATCCGCTGTTAACGTCCTTCCGACTTGCAATGAAACAGAATTTGATGCAGTGAAGAAAGGTCATCGATATTACGGGAATGAATTTAGGTTCGATGTCCGTTGCTCAGCAGAATGCGTTTGTATTCTGGAATATCAAGTATGGAGAACTAGGTGTCAAAATAACACCGATTATGTTACCCTTCTTATTTTTGATGTCGACATAGTTGAATTGTCATTTTCTAATCAAGGTGTAAATGATGTCGTAGCATTTGCTTTTCGAGGACTCAAGAGCCTGAAATATTTACGTCTGGGCTATAATCGAATATTATCATTACTAGCCAATGTTTTTGAAACTCTCTTCAAATTGCAGGATCTGTTCCTTAGCGGCAACCGGTTAACAACTTTACATGTTGGCGTATTTAATGGTTTGCTCCAGTTGCAGACGCTACACCTTTCCGACAATGACCTGACCTTCCTTTCTGAAGGCGTATATGATGGTTTGGTGCAATTGAAGAGACTTGATCTTCGTAAGAACCATCTGGAAGTATTACCTATTTTCCGAGATTTGTTACGGTTGGAGTGGCTTAGTGTTTCTGTCAATAACTTGAGCTCGTTGGATGTGGGTATATTTAATGATTTGGGTGAGCTGCAACAGCTTCATCTTACCAATAACAGCCTATCCTCATTGTCTATGGGCACGTTTGATGGCCTGATTAAGTTAAAATTGCTATATATAATGCACAATAAATTTACCTCATTACCTGTGGGTATTTTTAGAGGACTGGCTCACATGGTGGAATTAGGTCTGTCAAACAATAAACTCAATGAATTGCCTTTGGGAACTTTTAATGGTCTATATCACTTACGATATTTACATCTTGATAACAATAAACTTACCGAATTGCCTATGGGAATTTTTAATGGTGTACATCAGTTACAATACTTACGTCTTGAAAACAATAAACTGACTGTGGTGAGTGAAGGTGCATTTGATAGATTACTTCAGCTACATTCACTCAACCTTGAGAACAATTAACCGTGACTTAGTTTGCCCGTGAGAGTATTCGACGGTCCTTCGCAATTGAAGACACTAACCCCTTGCATTAAATAATTTGACACATTGCACGCTGGTATATTTAACGGTCTTGTTCAGTTGAAGTGGTTGCACCTTACCAATGCTGACCTAACTTCTTTGCCAGCGACATCTAGTATCCTGTTTTTGACTTACAACTTGATAGACTTTTGTCCTGGACAACAATCAACTCAGCTTTTTGCCGGAAAAAGTATTTGCCGCAGTTTGGAAATTGGTACACCTTGACCTTAAAAACAATAACTTGCTTCTTCTGACAATTGATAATTTAATTAAAACATTGCATTTCTTATATCAGTTAGACTTAAGCAAGAACTTGTTATCAAGTATTGCTGATAATATTTTTCAATCGTTGATGACTTAAAGGTCCTCTTTCGAAATGATAATAATTAATATCATTTACCTTGATGACATATTTGACAATATGACTTCTTTGACTAACTTAGACATCGCTAACAACAACTTTACAGCAATGCCCATTGGTATATTTACATCACCGGTAAAATTGCCAATTTCTACATGTCCTCAACTACCAGCACCTACCTCATAGACTTACTTAGTATTTGCAAGTACTTGATTTGGCAAATAAACAGTGTGCAAATTTGGAACGTAAGACGTTCAATTTGTGAAAAACCTTGTTTTTTCTTTCACTGAACACCAATATCATTGTTGATCTGCAGTTATGGGTATTTGAAGATTTATCAAATGTGCAAATACTGAATCTACAAATAAATAGACCTGATACATAATAAAAAAACCAGGTGTATTCCATAAATTAGGTAAGCTCCGTGTCCTTGAAAATGGCGAACAACAAGTTGTCCGTATGTTTGTGACGGAGTCATTTGTTGGCTTATCTAATCTTCTTACTCTTGAATTTCAGCACAATGAAATAAAATCATTACCAGCAGGTCTATTTTATAACATGACACAATTGGCATAAATATCACATTTCATCACTTTAGTCAAAATAACCTTGAAGGCATTTTCCATCATTAAGGCTGGCACTCTGGTGGATTTAAGATCAAATGCCTTGTTATTTGTTGTCCAAACATCTTTCGCTGGGCTGGAAAACTCAACAGTACTAGTAGATAAGGCTGCAACCTGTTGCTTTGCTGAACACACTAATTGTATTTCTCAATACTCTCGACCCGTCTATCTATCATGCAAGCGAATGTTGGATGATATTCTTCTGCGAGTTTCCATGTGGTTTCTTGGTTTTCTCATCATCTCCTTCAATGGGTTTGTGTTTTGTCGTCGGTATTTTGATAAGGAACCCTACAAGTTCAAACACTCTTAATAACACATCTGTCAGTATCAGATTTTCTGATGGAGTAACATGAATGTTGTTGGACATCTCTTGATTCAATCTCAAGATTACTTTTTCCGTCATTTTCTGATGAGTATGAGGAGAGGTCCTAGCTGTCAATTTGCAAGCATACTATCGATACTATCTAGCGAAGTATCCGTAGTCGTAATCGCACTGACATTTTTGACATGATTCAAGGAATAAAATACCCTTTCATGCTAACCGCTTTGAGGCCAAAGCTTAGTCATATTTGCCTGGTGGCAATCTGGTCAGTTGGAATACTACTGAGTGCTATTCCAACCAGTGTTCTTTCAGGAATGTTTCCTGATGTTTTTGACGTCTCTGAAGTTTGTGTTAATTCCAATGGTAAGAAGACCCTTGACTTCAACGAATACCGAAGTAGCTGAAACGCAGACCTCCAAAAATTTTTTCAACAAAAAAATGTATACATATATGAGGGTTATGAATCTTTGGGTGAGGTAGTTGTAAGAAATTCATTCTACAAAAACCCTTTTTTTCTGTATTTTTTTACCATGAAACATCAGAAATCGTAAGCTTTCAACTTGCAACGTCATTTCACATCAATCATTTTCATAGGAATCAACTCAGTATTTTTTCTTCTATTGGCGCTCTTTAAACATAGAAATCTTTTAGAGTTGCAAAAGAAACTGCTAAAAAAGCTGGACGCTCCAAGCCAAAGAAGAAATGCCGCATGGCGATCAAAATGTCTTCCATTGTCACTTAACTGATTTTTTGCACTTGGGTCCCTTTAGTGCTAACATGTATTCTGGCTCAATGTAAGGTTCTCACAATGTTGATCCGTTCTTTACGCTTGGACTGTGGCATTTGTTATTCCCATTAATTCAGCCATCAACCATTCCTTTACATCTTATTACAACTTATTCCAGACAGGAACAAGTAATTCAAGTAAGGATCACAATTTAACAAAAAAAGTATCATTTTTGATCCATTACTCACTGTGTTTCACCTCCTATATCTCATTTTCCTTAAACCCTTCTATTAGAAGTACGTACCGTTTCATTTCGTCGTTCGACTTTAAAGAAATGTATTCACAGTAAAACTCAATTGAATTCCTTCTGTTATTTTATTTCTGTTTATGCTGCTTAAGTTTATTTAGTTAATCATTGTATCATTGATTGTCACAAAGCAAATGGAGCGTTCTTTATTTAAGTGGTTGACCTGTCATAGTATAATTTATTAATGTCAAAGTAATATTCGTAACTGTATGAACTAAACATTCATACTGTAGTTTACACTACATAAGGGCGTTTACAACGATACAATTGAACTAATGTCCATGTCATGAAATAAGATCACTGAAAACAAAAGTCCAGGATTTTTCGGCATGCTTTACGACAAATCAGTTCAGCAAATCTGCTAATGCATTTTTAAAGCTTTTTAACTCGCTTTACCTTACACTTTGTTAAGTGTAAGCTCTTAAATAACGAATACAACCTATATTTTTAGCGTTTTCACTAACTGGAATCGCAGGGCGGTTTTACAATTTGTCTAAATTAGTAAAGCCTTACTTAATTTTTTCAACTTTAAATTAATTGGTAAAAGTCTGCCCAACCAATCGGTTGCTACTAATTGTTTTACTACGAACTTTTCGTGTTCCCCCCGCCACTCAATTACATGACAGCCCAAGTACACTGTACAAGGCTGCAGTCTGTTACTACATGTTGTTGGAGCTCTCCTAAGCGATGCAATAACCGTATTTTAGGCATGTTAGGCGAAATAAGATTCACACAATATTCAAAAAACCATTAAACATTCTTACAACTTACAATTGTCAATCTATTTGGCCGGATCGTGTTAAATTAGCGGCAGTGAGCTATGAGATAACCCCTCGGACGTTGGTGGTGGGTGGGGGTAATGGGCCTACTGCGGTATATCTGACATGCAGGACCCCTGACCGTGCACACTGCATGGATATCAGGCTACTACTAGACCCCTTGATCTGGTTTAAGATCCAGATGCTTTTGTGCTCTATGACATGCTACCTGATATAATTGTTGAACTGAGTCGCACAATCTGCTGCCCTGTGTGCGTGAAGGTCACACTTCAGAAACTTATTGAGTATGCCCAAAGGTTAAAATAAACTCCTAGAGCCTTCTTTACCAAAATTTAAGGACATCGCCGATAAGGAATGAAGACGCCTCTATAGTTTCATGAGAACGGATACTTGAATAGCGTTTTGCATATAAAGCCGACATGCTCAACAGTTTACCTTTTGCTGGTTTTCCAAAAAATCCCACTTTACATAAATTCCCCCCAAGTCGGTTTATTAAAGTTATAATACAGAGGCTCAATGGGTAATTAAATTTTCCATATTTGAAGCCTTTCCCCCACCAAGAACCACAGCCGCGTTTGGCAAGGATGTGCGCTATACTTTATTCTCAACATATCTGTCGTGGCGTTCTGGTTCTTGGGGTGGAAAGACCTCATTTTTTGCATTTTGGTTTTCCTAGGGGGCCGGAACACTAAATGGAATTGCCACAACAACAACGAACTTTTACGTCACCCCGTACCCATATCACTCTATAGATAGGCATGCTAATCTACCCACGGTCTCAGTTCAGTGCCTTGGATGAGCACATGTTAACAACAGCTGACTATGCACGTCCTGTGGATCATAAATCATACTAAAATACAGGGATGTATTCGTTCATACAATGGTGAATGAAAGCTAATTGACTGCGGCCATGGAATTAGGAGCCATAGGGGGGGGGGGAGTGTCGTTAATTTGCTCATGATATAATAGCGCGGTAATTGGCCATTGTGTTGTTTCCAGAGTCTGCTTGGTGTGAAAGACGGGTTATATAATAATCCAAACTTGCAGCAACCGATAATAGTATTTGGGTATGGTAAAAAGGCTGACTCATGGTAGCCCTTTTATGCTTATTAAGACAAAAGGTCTATCTATAGGTGTCACTTACAGGTTCCATAACAGAGGGCAGCTATGCAACATCTTCATTTTTCTTCATTTAAGTAATAAATTGGTCATTGAAATGGATGCACGCTCTAGGCTTTGCTTTTTCCAGCGAAGAATGCCCCTGAATTCTCAGATTTTTCCACATTTTTTCTTGATACAAGTGTTTTTGGGATAAAAACACATTGCGTACATGATAAAGTAAGTTGTCAAACACAACTCAAAATTGGATGGTGAAATATACTATTTGATTATAGAGGAGCCGCCTTCCTCCTTATCCTGCCGGCGATGTCCTTTGTTAATGGTGACTTACAAACCATCAATTAAGTAAAACTAGACACAGCAGTTTTATTAATTAACGATGTTTTTATTAGTAAAAAACCCTGTGTATGTTTTCCATGATGGCAACAAGTTATATCTGCCTCCTATTTTTTTTACCTGTGACAGTACGTGGGATAAATCATATGCCCTTAGATATACCAGACTTAAATGGTTTTGACATTTTGGAAAGTAAATGGATTTTGAATCCGCAGTCCCGACTGTATAGAACCCTAGGCATTCATCATCCACGGCACACAGCAAGTCGCATGTGAGTTTCCTCCGAAAATATTCCTCTCTCTCCGCTCTGCAAACGGGTCGTGGCAGATAACCTTTGCTTAAACTTATATTGTACCAGAAGCAAATAATTCTTGTTTTGTCAGCATGACAGAGTCTCATATGACCCATTTTAACTGGGAACTTTCCCGATCAGGAGGCAATTCTTCAAATGCTTAAGCAACAATGACTAGCGAGCGGCGAGGTGGACCAGCGGCCTAAGGCGCTGAAAGCCGTCGTCAAACCGTATATTCGATCGGCGACCCCGGTTCAGCCCCATGAGATTTCGGTTTTCTTGGTCAAATAGTTCCTTTAAGGTCGGAATTGCATAGTTTGATTAATGGAATTTCGTCACTCGCTCCCTACCAGTTGCATAGAATGGTGCAAGTGAATGCAGGTGGTGGGTGACCTGCGCCTCAATGGTTCGGATAGTCATGATAAGCTGTTTGTCCCGTGCATCAAAGAGCAAATTCTGAGCACGTAAACAGTTGAATTCCTTCTGTTATTTATTTCTTTTATGCTCTGCTTTCATAGTTTTAATTATATTGTATCATGTGATTTGTAAACAACGGCAAATGTACTTTATTTCATTTAAGTGGTTGACCTTGTCATATTTATCATATTCAATGCCAGTAATGTCGTACTGTCGAAATAAACATTCATAATGTCATTTCTACACTACATCGTGCGTATTACCCAGATAGTAATGTCAAATAATGTCACTATATGTCAATGAATAAGTCACTGCAAACGAAGTCGAAAATTTTTCGGCATGCTTTACGACAAATCATTTCAGCATCTTCTAGCAGTTTTTTAAAGCTTTTTAACTCGCTTTACAACTTTTGTGAAAGTGTAGCAACTCGTAAATAACGAATAACCTTCATTATTTTAAGCAGTTTTCCTACTTCCTAATTGGAATCGCATGTTTTTAAGCAATTTTGTCTAAAATTAGTAAAGCTTATATTTTTATACACCTTTATTAATTGGTAAATATACTGCCCCCCACCCCGCCCACCGCCCCACGCAACCCAATCGGTTGCTACTAATGTTTTTACGAACTTTCGTGTTCCCGCCATCACTCAGTCACATGAAAGCACAAGTTATCGCACATGTACATGCATGAAAATCGGGTGTACGAACAATCGTTTGTGTGTACGCTCTTCCAATCGATGCAATAACCAAGTAATTTTAGAGGCATGTTAGGCTAAATAAGATTCACAACCAAATAAATAACATAAAAATGCTTACAACTTACAATTGTCAAATCTATTTGGCCGGATCGTGTTAATTAATTGTTAAATCAGCATTGAGCTTATTGATGACCCCGCGCGGCGTGTATGGGCCTACTGCGGATATATACTGGACATGCCATGACTCCATGAACCGTGCACACTGCATGGATATCCAGGCTACTACGTAGACCCATTTTATCATGAGTTTAAATATCACAGAATGCTTTTGTGCTCTATGACTGCTACTCATGAGTATAATTTTTTGAACTGATTCGAACAATCTGCTGCGCAATGTGTCGTGAAGGTCCTTCAGAAAACTTATTGAGTATGCCCAAAAGGTTAAAATAAATTCATAGAGCCTTCTTTACCAAAATTTAAGGACATCGCCGATAAGGAATGAAGACGCCTCTATAGTTTCATGAGAACGGATACTTGAATAGCGTTTTGCATATAAAGCCGACATGCTCAACAGTTTACCTTTTGCTGGTTTTCCAAAAAATCCCACTTTACATAAATTCCCCCCAAGTCGGTTTATTAAAGTTATAATACAGAGGCTCAATGGGTAATTAAATTTTCCATATTTGAAGCCTTTCCCCCACCAAGAACCACAGCCGCGTTTGGCAAGGATGTGCGCTATACTTTATTCTCAACATATCTGTCGTGGCGTTCTGGTTCTTGGGGTGGAAAGACCTCATTTTTTGCATTTTGGTTTTCCTAGGGGGCCGGAACACTAAATGGAATTGCCACAACAACAACGAACTTTTACGTCACCCCGTACCCATATCACTCTATAGATAGGCATGCTAATCTACCCACGGTCTCAGTTCAGTGCCTTGGATGAGCACATGTTAACAACAGCTGACTATGCACGTCCTGTGGATCATAAATCATACTAAAATACAGGGATGTATTCGTTCATACAATGGTGAATGAAAGCTAATTGACTGCGGCCATGGAATTAGGAGCCATAGGGGGGGGGGGAGTGTCGTTAATTTGCTCATGATATAATAGCGCGGTAATTGGCCATTGTGTTGTTTCCAGAGTCTGCTTGGTGTGAAAGACGGGTTATATAATAATCCAAACTTGCAGCAACCGATAATAGTATTTGGGTATGGTAAAAAGGCTGACTCATGGTAGCCCTTTTATGCTTATTAAGACAAAAGGTCTATCTATAGGTGTCACTTACAGGTTCCATAACAGAGGGCAGCTATGCAACATCTTCATTTTTCTTCATTTAAGTAATAAATTGGTCATTGAAATGGATGCACGCTCTAGGCTTTGCTTTTTCCAGCGAAGAATGCCCCTGAATTCTCAGATTTTTCCACATTTTTTCTTGATACAAGTGTTTTTGGGATAAAAACACATTGCGTACATGATAAAGTAAGTTGTCAAACACAACTCAAAATTGGATGGTGAAATATACTATTTGATTATAGAGGAGCCGCCTTCCTCCTTATCCTGCCGGCGATGTCCTTTGTTAATGGTGACTTACAAACCATCAATTAAGTAAAACTAGACACAGCAGTTTTATTAATTAACGATGTTTTTATTAGTAAAAAACCCTGTGTATGTTTTCCATGATGGCAACAAGTTATATCTGCCTCCTATTTTTTTTACCTGTGACAGTACGTGGGATAAATCATATGCCCTTAGATATACCAGACTTAAATGGTTTTGACATTTTTGGAAAGTAAATGGATTTTGAATCCGCAGTCCCGACTGTATAGAACCCTAGGCATTCATCATCCACGGCACACAGCAAGTCGCATGTGAGTTTCCTCCGAAAATATTCCTCTCTCTCCGCTCTGCAAACGGGTCGTGGCAGATAACCTTTGCTTAAACTTATATTGTACCAGAAGCAAATAATTCTTGTTTTGTCAGCATGACAGAGTCTCATATGACCCATTTTAACTGGGAACTTTCCCGATCAGGAGGCAATTCTTCAAATGCTTAAGCAACAATGACTAGCGAGCGGCGAGGTGGACCAGCGGCCTAAGGCGCTGAAAGCCGTCGTCAAACCGTATATTCGATCGGCGACCCCGGTTCAGCCCCATGAGATTTCGGTTTTCTTGGTCAAATAGTTCCTTTAAGGTCGGAATTGCATAGTTTGATTAATGGAATTTCGTCACTCGCTCCCTACCAGTTGCATAGAATGGTGCAAGTGAATGCAGGTGGTGGGTGACCTGCGCCTCAATGGTTCGGATAGTCATGATAAGCTGTTTGTCCCGTGCATCAAAGAGCAAATTCTGAGCACGTAAACAGTTGTAAGTCTGGCCACTCAGTCGATAAAGTAGGGGATCAATCCCCGGGGCGTTACCTGCACTCCAGACCACTCTAAGTACCAGAGTCCCTTCCATTCCGCACTGAGGCCAAGCGTGGAAGGGTAGGTCGTATTCTCCCCCAACATAGTAACCTGTTGAGGCTTTCGTCCTGTAAGGACTGACATTGCTGATGATGTTAGACTAACAAGTGTCATTGTAATGGTCTTAATCTTCAACACTCTTGGTCCGAATCTTAAACTGAAGCTTAAGACCCAGCTAAAGTTTGGGAACTTATAAGGGCGAAAGAAAACTTTGGGTAGCATCCATACCTACCAAAAGAAGCCTTTATGTGCTCTGCCAATGTATGTCTAGAACTGAAATACACGCATAATTCCCCGTGTGATTTACATATACCGAATTTACCGATAAAATAGGGACCACCTCATAACAGTTTACCCGCCACGTCGGAGTTACGAGACCTATTAGGCAAAGAACGTACCCTAACCCTCGATCACGCGGTGGAACTGGGGCGAATACAAGAAGCATCACGCAATCACTGTCACCCTGCAAGCAGTACAAACCAGAGTAATGAACTAAGAAGAGTTGTCAACGTGTAGCAAATGTGGTAGAAAACACTTCTCCAGGAGAACGTGCCCGCAATGGTTCCAACGTGCCCAGTCGGGGTATGCCGATCACACAAAAACTGGCAATGAAAGCCGAAAGCCAATATCCCCGGTTTCAAGAGACAGAGACAAGTGCCCTAAATCTTGACGTGATAAAACCCCCACAGGACAGGCGGATATCGGTAATTATCAGGTTGAACTTCTGTTTGATGACATCGCATTGTCAGACGAGTACAACAGATCAAAACTCACAAACAATAGCCATCCTACCTATATCTAGAATTGACAAGATAGCTGAATTTAACGCAAAGATAGACAAAAGACCTGCGAGCTTCAAAGGAATACCTCCCATTAGAATGTTCCGCAAAATGTGGCCCGAGGACTTCAACACAGAGGGATACCTAAAACAGAATATGTCAATGAACAAACAGATATTCTACAATAATAATCAGATTTCTACATTATGCCTCACTACGTCAAGACTAACAAGAGCATGTGAAATTGCAAGAGACAATTTAAAAGACAACCATAGCCAAAGAAAAGAATTGTATGATGAAAAGGCTAGGTCAGAGTTTTTCATTATTATTTCTACCACCCTGGCCAGAAGTATTGCACATGCAGAAAAAGCAATTTATATTCCAAATTGATTTAGAATTGTATCAGGAGTTCTTGACTACACATTACGTATTATTGTCAAAGTGGGGTTTTCAAAACAGATGATGTTTCCCAGGATCAAGTCGTGCGACAAAACGTTAATTTGATTTTCATTATCGCTTAATATGTCGTTTAAAAGAAGCTGGCTTGATAACTTGCCGGCATGTACCCCAGAAGGAATAAAGGCGAGGAACGTCAAAAATGGCTGCCAAATAGTCGCTAAATGAACTTTACGAGTTTGTCAGGGTCTACTCTAAATGTTTAGGGCGAACATTGGTGGTGGTTGTACTGGACCAGGAATGAGATAATGGCACTAAAAGATTGGCGTCACTCTTCCCCACTCCGTTGGACTCGGGAAATTAATGGCAAGAAAGCGGTCACGTGATCACCTGAAACAACTTTTAAATGGCACCGTTGACATTGCGCCTGTTGTTCAGTGTAATGTGGCCGCGTACTTTACCCCTGATTAACGTAAACCACGTAGTTATCATTATAATTGCCTTTCAGGTGTCTCGGATTCTCGAATCTTTCGTATACCACTGTCGTTCCATTGACTTTAATCTCGTTTCCGGGTCCAACACAACACCACCCTTATTTTTCCCATAAATTTTAAGTAAACCCTAATGAACCCGTACAATCCATTAAGTGGCTGTTTTGAAGACCATATCTATTTGTGTCTGTGTCTGTATTCTTCTGGAAGGGTGGCAATCAACAAGTACGTTTGCTGTTCCTTTTACCTCCGCCATATTTTAGGAACCGTGACAATCACACCAGAATACCAGAATCGTAAAGGGGTTTTGACATTTTGGGAACGTAAAAGTGGATTTTGAATCAGCGTCCGACTGTATTAGAAACCCTAAGGCATTCATAATCCACTGAACACAGGCAATAGCCATGTGAAGGTGTCTCCGAAATATTCTCCCGCTCTGCAAACGTCGTGTGAACAGATAACATTTGCTTAATAACTTCATGTACCAGAAGCAAATAATTCTTGTTTTGTCAGCAGAAGAGTCTCATATGGACCCATTTGAAATGGGACTACGGATAAGCAAATTACTATCAAGATTCTTAAGCAACAATAGACTAGGCGAGCGAGGGTGGCCGAGCGGTTAAGGCGCTGAACCGTCGCACCGTATATCGATCGAGCGACCCTGGTTCGAGCCGCCCATGAGAGTCGGTTTTCTTGGGCCAAATAGTTCCTTTAAGCCGGAATTCATAATGTGATATGGAATTTCGCCTCGCTCCCACCATTGGCATAGAATGTGCAAGTGAATGCAGTGGGTGACATGCGCCTCATGGTTTCGGATAGTCATGTAAAGCTGTTTGGGTCCGTGCATCAGAAGAGTCAATTTCTGAGCACGTAAAACGTTGCAGACCTCGGTTCGAATAAGAGTAGGGGGGATCATCCCGGCGTCTGTTACGGCAACTCACCACTACCCGTAGTACCAGTTCCCTTCCATTCGACACTGGGCCAGCAGCGTGGGCAGGGGTGGAAGGGTAGGTGCTTAACCCAACATAGTAACCTCCGGTGAGGCTTTTGTCTGAATGGACGGACATTGCTGATGATGTTAGACTAACAATGTCATTGTAATGCGTCTGAATTTCCAAAACTATTGGTCTAAGCTGAAACTGAAGCTTAAGACCCAGCTAAAGTTTGGGAAAATTTATAAGAGGCCGAAGAAAAAGAAAACTTTGCTGGTAGGGAAATCCTATACCTACCAAAAAGAAATGCCTTTATGTCTCTGCATGTATGTCTTCCAGATAATAATTACACGGGCAATCCAAGCGGTGATTTTAAAGAGACCGCATGTAACGCCATAAGATAAAATAGACCACCTTCTAACAGTACCGCCACGCGGAGTTACAGAAAGACCATTAGGCAAGACGTACCCTAACCCTCGATCAAGCGGTGGAACTGGGGGCGAATACAAGAAGCATCCCCAAAAAGGCAATTTCACATGGGCGAACAACTTGCATCAGTACACCAGAGTAATAGAAATAAGAAGAGTGCAACGTGTGGGCAAAAGGTGGTAGAAAAGCACATTCTCCAGGAGAACTGCCCGCATATTGGGTTCAACGTGCACAGTCGGGGTATGCCGATCACACAAAAACGGCATATGAAAAGCCGAAAGCCAAGATCCCGTTTCAAAGGGAAGACGAGCAAGTGCCTCTAAATCTTGAGTGATAAAACCCCCACAAACATGCGGATATCGGTAATCAGGTTGAACGTCTGTTGATGCATCGCATTGTCAGACCGAGTACAACAGATCAAAACTCACAAACAATGAAGCTATACATATTCTAGAAAATGACAAGATAGCTGAATTTAACGCCCAAAGATAGACACCGGAGCTCAAGGGAATACACTCCCCATTAGAATGTTCCGCAAAATGTGGCCAGAGGACTTCAACACAGGGGATACTAAAGAGATATGTCAAGAACATAAAAATAGTCTACAATAAGATCTAGATTCGACATTAGCCTCACTACGTCAAGATCTAAACAAGAGCATGTGAATTGCAAGAGGCAGAGACAATTTAAAAGACAAACCAGAGCAAAAGAAGAATGTATGATGAAAAGGCTAGGATCAGAGTTTTTCATTATTATTCTACACCACCTGGCAGAGATGCAACATGCAGAAGGAAAAGCAATTTATATCAAATTGAGTTAAATTGTATCAGGGGTTCTTGACTACACATTGACGTAAATTATGTCAAAGTGGGGTTCTTTCAAAAAGATGATGTTTTCCTCAGAATCAAGTCGTGCGGACAAACGTTAATTTGATTTTCATGATCCTTAATAGTGGCGGTTAAAGAAGTGGCTAATGATAACTTGCCGATGTACCCCAGAAGGAATACGGCAGAGGACGTCAAAAATGGCTGCCAAATAGTCGCTAAATGAACTTTCCGAGTTTGTCAGGGGTCTCCTCTAAATGTTTAGGGCAGAAAAAAAGTGTGTCCTTTGGTGGTTGTATGGACCGGAAATGAGTATAATGGCAATAAAAGATTGGAGCAGACGTTCACCACCGTTGGGACTCGGGAAATTTAATGGCAAGATATTAGCGGTCACGTGATAACCTGAAACAACACGCTTTTAAATGGCACCGTTGACATTGCGCTGTTTGTCATGTAAGTGAACGCGTAATTTACAAATGATGTACTAACACGTAAGTTATCATTAGAATTGCATGTCAGGTGTCGCGATTCCGACTATTTCGTAGACCACTTGTCTTCCATTGACTCTTTATCTCGTTCCGGTGCCCACAACCACCATGATTTTCTCCCATAAAAATTTTAAGGTACAACCCTAATGAACCCGTACCAACCTTTAAGTGGCTGTTTTGAAGACCATATCTTTTGTGTCTGTGTCTGTATCCTTCTGGAGTTGCAACGACAAGTTATCGTTTGCTGTTCCTTTTATCCGATATTTAGGAAACGTGACAATCAAACCAAACTTTTTCTTTTTTTTTTTTTTTTTTTTAAAAATGTAACATTTGTTAGAAAAACACAACTTTGGAATTGAAATAGCTATTTGTAGTGGTCAGAATCCATGGTTAATTTGAAATCAATTGGTGATTATGATTTGCGTTTTCTGAATGTGTGCAATACTTTTGGCCAGTGTGGTAAAAAAAAATTATTGGGACACACAGTGCCGAGCCATATAGAGCGATCCGTATGATGTTGAATCTAAGGCCGTGATGTAAAAAACGTAAGATAGGCGCACATTGATCAATTAGTCACCATGGATATGTAAAAAGAATTGTTGAAGGGGTGAAACCATCACTTCCAAATCAGTCGCCATCACAGTTTCAGACCAAGGTGGTGATGAGTAATCTACGAGGAAGTTCCTGAAATTTCAGAACACTACAAAACGGTGATACCATGCCTATTAGTTATCAAACCGAAACTCCACAAATTCGGATGTGCTCACCCAATTGGAAAAGTTTTAAACAAGATGAATTTTTCCACAAGTTTAGTTTAATAATTTGTTTTCAGCATTTACAAACCAAAACAAATTTGATGTATAGTGACATTGATGGAGGTACGGGACAACATTCAGTTCCTTGCAATTAAAATGTCCAATTCCAAGTTGATTTAAACAATATTTGTGTGCAGTATACTGAACCCCATAGACTGCGTGCATTATCTGTACTTCAAAGCAAGATTTTATTCCGATGGGGGGAGGGGGGGGGGGGGTCACTCAGGGGTTGTTGGTACCCGTGCTCATTCCAGGGGTTATAAATTGACCCCTAAAAGGTAACAAGACCAATTTCAGTGAAAAAAAACCTCTAACGGGAGTCTGACGGAACATTTTTTGTTAAAATTATACTTAGTCTAGTTTTCAGGGTTTTTTTAAAAATAGGGGACCAATTGCAGTAAAATTATACCCCTTGTGGGACTGTCTCAATACGTGACTAAAATACTTTAATAGCCAATGATACAAAAAAACATACATCACTCGGGGGTTTATTTTGCTGATATGTTGAGGTACATTTTCTATTTTTATCATTGAACCAGTCACAATCACAACTGAATTTGATACCCCCTAGGAACTTCATGATTTTTAAAATAGAAAGTGGCTTGCCTGTAAAAGAGATACGAGGTCATTTCCAGAAAGAAATCGGGGGGGGGGGTACCACCCCAGGTTGATTTTCCTTTTTTACACATCCGATTCCTATAAATTTGGTACCACAAGATAGCTTGCGTTTTTCTCTTTCAATTGGTATCCAAATAGTACCAAACATTCCCAATATGAACATAAGTTAAGGAAGAGTGAAAATACATGATATAGGTGAGGGTGGGTTAGTAAAGCGGGTTAAAACAATCTTGAAGGAGGTTAATAATATCTAAAATCTGTGAATGTAGTAGTCAAAGCACTTAGGCCTTCTCCATGAGTATTGTCTGTTTTTTTTATGGAGCTGAAAACCTGAAATATGGCATTTTAAAGACTTTTTAAAATATTTGAAATCATATTTTGTTCGAACACACCACCATACTCGAAAAATCAAACCAAAAATTGACAAACCTTGAATACGTGCAATTAATCGCCTTATTCTGTCCCTTTTCCATAGTTTCCATATTCAGTTATACGTGCACGATAGCGGTTCTTGGTAGAGCAAAAGGGCGCGTGCAACTTCGGTTTCCTCACGTTCGAACGACGATAGCCTATCCAGTGTATAGGGATCAGTGGGGCAATCCATGCCTTTCTACCTCGTACAACAACTTTCTGCGGTATCAATTTGTCACTTTTGTAGGTTTTAATAAAGATTAGGTATTCAACTGGATTTCTTATTTGGCTTCAGAAAATGTCTTAAAATTGATTTCCCCCTATGTTTCAATATAAAACATAGGCTGAATTTCATACCCTTTGGTTAGATACACATTATAGTGTCTATGTGGCACTATCGGCACCATCATGATTTGGTAGGATTTGGGATTAGGGTAGATTAAGGTTAGGGTTAAAGCAACAATAGCACATTTTTTTCAAGAGCGCCCCCGATTTTCAAAATTAGAGATTTTTGCACAGTTGTGTTGGTACTTGTCTAGTAAACTAAAACTGTGAATTGGATAAAATAAAAAAAAAAACCCTCTTTTGTCAGTGGTTTTGTCTTTCATAGACGGATTTCAATGGAGGTTACGGTATTTACACCAGTAATAAATATACCTTACTTTTATTTATTACGGGTGTTTTTTTCTTATTACATTACATGAAAAAATATTTCATTACGTGTTGATTTTTTTATATTGCATAACGCGGCGATTTTTATTACAATGCCTGTTTTATTACATAACACGGCAAAATGTATTATATTACGCGTCGGTTATTATATTACGCGAAATTTATTACATAACATGGTTTAACAGCCCCCCATTTGAACAGGATAAAACATGAAACACACCGGGAAAGTTATGAGTAGGTCCCCTTGAACATGAAACCATTGTTACGCCCCTGATTCGCTCGCTGACGGCGAAATTCAACATATTTTTAGTATTTTACGAGATATGTTCACATTGTGTACTGCTGCGCCGAAATTCCGGGCTATGCCGAAACACCCGGTCTTTCGGCAGATGACCTTGCCGTACGGCAGGGGTATCTGCCGAAACGCCCGGTGTTTCGGCAATTATTCTTGCCGAAAATGCGGGCTACGTCATTACCCTGCCGAACGGCAGGGTTACTTGCCGAAACAATGGGTTATCCCAGTAGTTCGGCACAGAGGGATCCTTATTACAGCGTGCGGTTGTTGGATGTAACTAAGTTCTTATGTCAATTGGCTGTACGGACACAGGATGACACGAAATACGTGTTCAGTTGACTCAGCTCGTACGACAGGCTAAGATTAGCTTTAAACTAATAATTTTAGGGCCAGTTCATTATTTACAAGGGAGGGCGCCGGAGAAATTGAAAGATGTGTTTGGAAAATTGCATAACCCCAATGTATTAAAAATTACATAGGCCCTATTACATAGAACCCATACACCCATCCCACACACACAATTAGGTAGGCCTACATCATATGATTTACTGCTGATATGCAGATAGGTGCTTGGTTTACTGAATAATAAATTTAGCATGACCCCCCTCCATCAGAAAAATAAAATCACATAACCCCTATTTGTCAAGTAGAAAATCACATAGGCCTAGGTCTAATCCCAATGTTTGTACTCACCGGACCCTAATAACCAAACCTTAACCTAATTACTAATCCTAATCTTAACCCTAGGTCCATAGGCCCTATAACCCCAACCCGAAACCTAACCCGTGTTGCAACCGGCCTAATAGCCCTCCTAATCAATAAAGGGGACCTGTACAATGGGAGCCATGATGTATATCAATGCATATAACGTATACATTGTTTCCGAATTCGGTTACCTTGCTAAACGAACGCGGGAATTCTTCTTCACGGGGTCTATGTGGGTGCTTTTGGCGTTACAAGATCGTATTTACGTCTACTATTACATACATGCTTGTTCCTAAATGCCAAAAGCCGATTGTAAGAGGTCATTGTGAAATGTCAAAAAATCACGATGAAATGCGTAAAACACGTCTCTAAACATTCAACGCACGTTATTTTCCACTTCCCTTCTCTAGCCGAATGCCCGGTACTTCGGCACTTCTGAGAGGAGGGAAGTTCTGCAAAGGGATTTCGGCAACCGTGTGTTTCGGCACAAAAGCACCACGCCACAGGTCGTTCCAGCGTCCACAGCTCGTATGCGTAGGGACAAATTTGCGTGGCGTAGTCCTCAATATTTAACAAGCCAGGAACTGCTTCATACGGACGTATATTTTGCTATAATACATTTTTCAAAGGCAAGTAATTCCATTATGGTATTTCTAAATTTCATTTCACTTCGCAGTCGCTAGCCGTATTGCTGTAAGTGTTTTTTCTATGCTTATTTTAATTTTATGCAACAACAGGACACGTTTTAGTGTCTCTCACGCGCAGCGAATCTCCATTATGAGGCAGTATACCTTCTAAAACAACACAAGCATCATGAAAGAGTTGTTAAATCATTTTGATCACTTACGTTATCTGCATCATATCTATTGAATTTTCCATACGTATCTATATCTGGTAAGAATTGAAAGTATCGAATGTTCATAAGACATTTCGTCGCTTTTAATTGTGTAATTATACACTATAATGCGCTTTCACCTGTACGCCATTGACATGGGTAAATATGTAAAATTGGTTTTTGGAAAACGGACCTTGGACGAACATTGGTCCTATCTGAAACTGAAGCTTAAGACCCAGCTAAAGTTTGGGAAAATTTATAAGAGGCCGAAAGAAAACTTTAGGGTAGCACAATCCTATACCTACCAAAAAAAATGCCTTTAGTCTCTGCATGTATTCTAGACTGAAATTACACGCATATCCAAGTGGATTTTAAAGAGACCGCCAATTTAAAACGATAAGATAAATAAACCACCTCATAACAGTTACCCGCCACGCGGAGTTACAGAAAGACCTATTAGGCAAAGAACGTACCCTAACCCTCGATAAGCGGTGGAACTGGGGCGACTAAAGAAAGCATCACGCAATCACATGGGCACAACTTGCATCAGTACACCAGAGTAATAGAAATTAAGAAGGGCGCAACGTGTGGCAAATGTGGTTAGAAAAAACATTCTCCAGGGAAACTGCCCGCATATGGTTCAACGTGCACAGTCGGGGTATGCCGACACACAAAAACGCAATGAAAGCCGAAGCCCAGATTTCAAAGGAAGGACGAGACAAGGCCCTAAATCTTGCGTGATAAAACCCCCACAACAGGCGGATATCGGTAATCAGGTTGAACGTCTGTTTGATGACATCGCATTGTCAGACCGAGATACAACAGATCAAAATCACAAAACATGAAGCTAAAATAATAAATTAGAAAGGACAAGATAGCTCGAAGTTAAACGCCAAGATAGACACCGGAGCTCAAGGGAATACACTCCCCATTAGAATGTTCCGCAAAATGTGGCCAGAGGACTTCAACCCAGAGGGATACCTAAAAGCAGAATATGTCAAGAACAAACAGATAGTCTACAATAAGATCTAGATTCGACATTATGCCTCACTTACGTCAAGACTAACAAGAGCATGTGAAATTGCAAGAGACAATTTAAAAGACAACCAGAGCAAAAAGAAAGAATTGTATGATGAAAAGGCTAGGATCAGAGTTTTTCATTATTATTTCTAATTCTTGGACACACATTGCGAGCCATATAGAGCGATCCGTATGATGTTGAATCTAAGGCCAGTAATGTAAAAACGTCAGATAGGCGCAAATGCAATTATGTTACATGGATATGTTTAAAAAGAATGTTGATAGGGGTGAAACCATCACTTCCAAATCAGTCGCCATCACAGTTTCAGAACAAGGTGGTGATGATGTAATCTACGAGGAAGTTTCTGAAATTTCAGAACACTACAAAACAGGTGATAACATGCCTATTGGTTGTCAACCGAAACTCACAAATTCGGATGTGCTCACCAATTTGGACAAGTTTAAACAAGATGAATTTGATTCACAAGTTTAGTTTAATAATTTGTTTTCAGATTTTCCAACCAAAACAAATTTGATGTATAGTGACATTGATGTGGGTGATGCCACTCCTAGGTATGCTAACAACATTCAATATAGGTAGAAACCTGAGAAGCCAACATCTTGAAACAAAAAGTAGACTATTATGTTACAGAAGGATATAAATGAACCGAGTCACAGCGATTGGTCATCACCGTGTGTAATGGTACCAAAACCTGATGGGTCGTATCGCGTATGCCAAGATGTTAGAGCTACAAGCTGAAAACCAAGACAGACTCGTATTCAATACCAAGGATTGATGATTTTATTGATAACATTTGACATGCCAAATTTGTTAGCAAGTTTGATTATTTAAAGGATACTGGCAAGTTTCACTGACAGAAAGAGCAAAACAGTTTCAGCTTTTGTAACACTAGTAGTGCAAGAAATTTAAATAAAATAATGGTTTGACTTCAAAATAACTGCAACAGAAACAATTCTGGTGTTGTTAAACTTAGAAGTGATGAGAGAATGACATATCAAAAGTCTTGAAGTATAAATAGAGGGAACATATATTTGCAAGGAGGCAAGGTTTGTACACGGGGAAATATAAAGTAGGCATGATTGTACTGAAATCTATACCAACATTTTTTGACCATGTCCTAAGGATTAAAAAAGTAGAGTTTGCCCTATCTGTGGGTTAAATTGTTATAGGCTAATGAAGGTTCAAGGTCATCCTGAGGTAACATTTCAGAATACTCCGATTCTTTTCAAAATGGTCCCAAATTCTTCAGATAATCTCAAAGGACCAGGGACTATATTACCCCCTGCAAACATTTTATTATTTGGCCACTTAAAGAGACACTGGCACATTGGAAAAATAGTGCGCCCTCAAGATTTTCAAATCGATTTTTTTGCATGGTTGTAAAGCTTTCATATAAATTAGCGCTCACCTGAAATGATTAAGACCAAATCAGCGTCCTTATGGGTAAACAGAACGATTTTGTAATTAATGTCGTCGGCGACATTAATTCAGCAAACGACGGAAATGGCGTTTAACACAAGCAAATGCACGCCGTATGCATGTTTCCCAGTGCATGCACCTTGTTTGACCGGTCTGTGACCTTTGTGGTTTTAATATCAATTAAGTGACCGGGGGGGGGGGGGTTCCTGGGGACCCTCCAAATTTGTTTTCGCGCTGGCCGCTTTACTCGTGGGTTTTTCGCGCCGAAATTTTTTGTAATTGTGTGACTTTTAAATGCGCTTCTTTTCATACCAAAAAAATTAAAACCGGCCAAGCCGTTAATGAGTTAGTTAGTGAGGGTCCCATGGAACCCCCCCTTGGGCACTAACGGAAGTCAACTGAGAATATTAAAAAATATCAAAGAACCAAAGCAAATTTTTTTTTGCTGATATATGTTCACACATACATATAAGTCAACAATTAATAGTAACGTTAAAAATAATTAACCCTTTATGTGCTGAAAATAAACAATTTCATTGCGGACTTTGCTAAACCGTTACTATACAAAGTCTATGGGAAAATGATGTGTATTTTGCAACACCCGTTAAAAATACAGGATTCCTAAAACTTCATTTTTTTGGTTAAATATATGTAATTGGGTCTTCTAGAGTAGATATCAACATAAAATAAGTTTCCAAAAAGTTTGATGTAAGCGCAAGGCTCATTTGAATGTTCCGTCTTTTTGCCCATTTTTCGCCGTGTATTTTGAAAACAATGTTTTGCCCCTAATTTGCAGCCCAAATAACAAATTTCATTTTATTGCTGATTTGGGGTTGTCTTATGACCCTTCATATGTGGTATAAATTTCGTACAAAAATTCCCTCGGGAAAGTGGTTTCCTTAGGACGGGGGTCCCATGGAACCCCCCCCCCCCCCTTGGGCACCAACGGGAGTGAAAACCCCTTGGTCACTTAAGTGTTAAAGTTATGGAACACTTTAAAGTTAGCCTACAGATTACCTGGATGTTTTTAACCTCTTATTAACAAACAAATTGAGACTAGTTTCATCAAAATCGGAGCACTCTGAAAGGATTATCCCAGGATGACCTTGAACCGTTATGAGCCTATAATCCTAAAACTAAAGACCGTAGACCGTAGGCAAACTTTAATCTTCATGAAAAGATTAATACGTTAGTGTAGGTTTCAAAACAATTCAACCTGGTTTACTTTTGACCACTGTACAAAATTTACGCCTATTTTTTTATATGTTTCCCATTTTATTTTTCTAGACTTTTGACACATTATTCTGTGACAATTTAGAAGTACGATAACATAAATTGTTTCTGTTGCAAATGTTTTAGGTAAAAACAACTTTCTTGCACTATAGATGGATCATACCAGTACAAGTTGATGCCCTTTGGTTTAAAGAATGCTACCTCTACGTTCCAAAGATTGGTAAACAAGGTAATTGCGGAGGTAGATAATTATGAAGGATACATTGATGATTTCGTTTTATACAGTGAGACATGGTAAGACCACATGAAAGAAATATACCAATTGTTTGAATAAATGTCCAAACCCAATTTAACTGTCAATTTAGCAAACGCGATTTTTGCTGTGCCACTGTCATATATTTAGGGCACATTTAGGCCCTTGTCGGACAAGGGCAGGGAAAACCCTTGCAAGCCAAAGTAGACAGTAGACAGTTTCACGTACCAACAAGAAAGAACTGATGACATTTCTAAGTATGGAATGACAGTATAGGAAATACAGCTAAATACTGTCCAAACTTTTCTGTTATTGACATCCAAGGGCAAGCTAGGCCTGTTTAAGAAGGATACAAAATTCCTTTGGTCTGGTGTATGCGAAGAAACATTTGAAAAGATTAAGGCCATACTTATGAGCTCGCCAGTTCATGTTGATGGTAGATGCTAGTGATATGGGATGCGGACCCACTCTATTCACTTTTCTCCTCTTCGGAAAAAGACAAAGAATTCCGAAAAATATGGGAAAATAAATATCCAACTTTGGCTTTTTTATTATTCTGGCAGATATATCAAAAAAATGAGTTCGACCCCATGTAAAAAAGCGGTAGAGTCTAATGTTATATTTAAAATTTTCATGGGATTAATGCATCATAAATTCTATGGTGTTGGGTAGAGAGTAGACACATTTAATCAATATTATCAATATGAAAACGCACTTTTCATAGCCCAATACGCACATTAATTTATTTACTAGCTTACTAAATTGGTTGTTGTTGTTGTGGTTGGTTTGTAATGGCGCTTTCAGCTACTAAGTCTATTTGCGGCAAGAACTACATTAGTCAGGAGGAATTGTGGGCGCAGGGTGGAAATGGAGAACAGACTTTTTCTATCGAACGATTTTTGTTTATGAGGACCTATGCCAATAATTTCTGGAGGGTGTGCAAAATGTCGTGCATTGACATTGTCTAGAAATCCAATATGACCGCTACCATCCTCAAATTCATTCAAATGGCCATAATGTTTAATGTTTAATGTCTATATCCAGGTTTTAAGGCACGAGGTGTCTACTGGACAGGTTCTTGATGTGATTTGAGGACAACATTACAATCAAATCCAATATGCACACCCCGAAATCCAATGTGCCCCGAAATCATTTAATTGACCATAACTTCTTAAATATTTGTGATATAGGCAAAATTCTAGGCTCTATGCCCAGTAGAAACTCGTATCTGACATTTCGAGTGTGTTAACATGCTTACCACTCAAGATGACATCCAATACGAGTGCCTTTTAAGATCTTTAAATGCTACAAATTGTCATAAAATAATACAGTGACCGTCGTTTTGAATTTTGAGCATGTTGTCAAAACCAAAATACCAAATACGAGTTTGTAATGTTCAAAGTCATGCATATTTAAATTTTAATAATTACTTTGGATGCTATAAACAAAATACAATGCAGATGTATCGTAATTTATAGGCTTTAAAGAAGACAAAAAGACAGACATATTGGCCCCTATTTTAACATTTTTGCACGTTAATAAAACAAAAATGCCGGATAACGATGTCAAATTGTCAAATACTTATCCAATATCTTAGTTTACACCTTTATGATAATAATTAGTTGATGTAACTACATATAATACAGATATAATATGGATCAATATAAGATCAACGGATCTTAGAACTGGGAGTATTTGTAACATTTCATAATCATATTGAAGCATTTCAAAAATGTAATCCCCTATATGTGACCTGTGAACTCAGTATCTCGAATTGACCAAATGTGCCAAAGTGGCACCCGGTGGATACCTCCGCTAGGCACCCTTTTCTATCATGTTTTGCAATACAAATGCATTAGTACCCAGTTTCACGCTACCGAATATCCGCCTTGGCTTCTGAGTGAATTGGTGGTACTCGATTATCCTTCGAAGTGTCGAAGAGTCGTCGTTTATCGTTTTTCAAATGTCTGCTTTTCGGTATTGCCTTCAAAAATCCAATTGCCTTTTTTGTTAAAAATGCCACGCGATATTTCCAGGCACCATATATTTGTGCATTGTAGTGTTTTAATAAAGCTTAGTTATTCAATGGTTTCGTAAATTTTGGCTGTCAAATGTTTTTGAAATTGATTTCCCCCTATGTTTCAATATAAAACAGCTGAATTTTCAACTTCCGCCCCTTAGGGGGGGGGGGGGGGGGGGGGGGGATGTTAAACAAAAATACACATTATAGTGTCATGTGGACTATCGGCACGCATCACTATTTGTTGGATTTGGGATTAGGGTGATTAAGGTTAGGGTTAAAGCAACAATACACATTTTTTTCAAGAGTCCCCCCGATTTTCAATTAGAGATTTTGCACAGTTGTGGTTGTACTTGTGATAACTAAAACTGTGATTGGATAAAATAAAAAAAAAAACCTCTTTTGTCATTGGTTTTGGTCTTTCATAGACGGATTTCAATGGATGTTTTTTTTTATTTTTACGTAGTTACACCAGTAATAAATATACCTTAGCTCTTATTTAATTTTTCATTATTACGGGTTGTTTTTTTCTGTATTACATTGCTTAAAAATATTTCATTACGTGTTGATTTTTTTATATTGCATAACGCGGCGATTTTTATTACAATGCCGTTTTATTATCATAACACGGCAAAATGATTATATGACGCGTCGGTTATTATATTACGCGAAATTTTATTACATAACATGGTTTAACAGTCCCCCCCATTTTGAACAGGAAACATGAAACACACCGGAAAGTTATGAGTAAGTCCCCTTGACCATGAACCTTTGTTACGCCGCCTGATTCGCTCGCTGACGGCGGAAAATTCAACATTTTTTATTATTTGTACGAGATATGTTCACATTGTGTACTGCTGCGCCGAAATATCGGTCTATGCGAACATCCCCCGGTCTTTCGGCGAGATGAACCATTGCCGTACGGCAGGGGTATTAGCCGAAACTCCCGGTGTTTCGGCAATTATTCTTGCCGAAATGCGGGCTACGTCATTACCCTGCCGAACGCCAGGGATACTTGGCGCGCGAAACAATGGTTATCCCAGTAGTTCGGCACCGAGGGATCCTTATTACAGCGTGCGGTTGTTGGATTTAACTAAGTTCTTATGTCAATTGGCTGTACGGACACAGGATGACACGAAATACGTGTTCAGTTGACTCAGCTCGTACGACAGGCTAAGATTAGCTTTAAACTAATAATTTTAGGGCCAGTTCATTATTTACAAGGGAGGGCGCCGGAGAAATTGAAAGATGTGTTTGGAAAATTGCATAACCCCAATGTATTAAAAATTACATAGGCCCTATTACATAGAACCCATACACCCATCCCACACACACAATTAGGTAGGCCTACATCATATGATTTACTGCTGATATGCAGATAGGTGCTTGGTTTACTGAATAATAAATTTAGCATGACCCCCCTCCATCAGAAAAATAAAATCACATAACCCCTATTTGTCAAGTAGAAAATCACATAGGCCTAGGTCTAATCCCAATGTTTGTACTCACCGGACCCTAATAACCAAACCTTAACCTAATTACTAATCCTAATCTTAACCCTAGGTCCATAGGCCCTATAACCCCAACCCGAAACCTAACCCGTGTTGCAACCGGCCTAATAGCCCTCCTAATCAATAAAGGGGACCTGTACAATGGGAGCCATGATGTATATCAATGCATATAACGTATACATTGTTTCCGAATTCGGTTACCTTGCTAAACGAACGCGGGAATTCTTCTTCACGGGGTCTATGTGGGTGCTTTTGGCGTTACAAGATCGTATTTACGTCTACTATTACATACATGCTTGTTCCTAAATGCCAAAAGCCTGATTGTTAATGAGTGTCATTGTAGAATTGTCCAAAAATTCACGATGAATGCGTAAACACGTGCTCTACACATCAACAGCACGTTATTTTCCACTTCCCTTCTCCTCTGCCGAATGCCCCGGTACTTCGGCACTTCTGAGAGGAGGGAAATTCGGCACCCGGGTATTTCGGCACCCGGGTGTTTCGGCACAACAGTACACGCCACAGTCGTTCCAGCTTACACAGCTCGTCTGCGTAGACAATTTGCGTGGCGTAGTCCTCAATATTTAACAAGCCAGGAACTGCTTCATACGGACGTACTATTTTGCTATAATATCTTTTTCAAAGGCAAGTAATTCCATTATGTATTTCTAATTTTCATTTCACTTCGCAGTCGCTAGCCGTATTGCTGTAAGTGTTTTTTCTATGCTTATTTTAATTTTATTGCAACAACAGGACACGTTTTAGTGTCTTCTCCACGCTGCAGCGAATCTCCATTATGAGGCAGTATACCTTCTAAAACAACACAAGCATCATGAAAGAGTTGTACATGATTTTGATCACTTATGTTATCTGCATCATATCTATTGATAGTTTTCCATACGTTATCATATATCTGGTAAGAATTGGAAAGTATCGAATTGTTCATAAAGACATTTTTCGTCGCTTTTAATTGTGTAATTATACACTTATAATGCGCTTTTCACCTGTACGCATTGACATTGGGTAAATATTAAAATTGATTTTTGAAAATCGGACCTTTTGACGAACATTGATGCTGAATAGTACAATCGTCGCATGCGTTGCCATAGGCGTGCCCAGGAAATGTTATTGAGGGGGGCTGGAGTAAAGATGTTCGAAGAACGAGAGCGGAGCGACTAGCGGGTGTGGTCCAGGGGCCCCTGGTGGGGTCCAGGGTAAACGCCCCCGGGGGGGGGGGGTCCAGAGGTTTTAGGGTTTTCCTCTTGTTCCTCTTCTTTTTCTTCTTCGTTTCTTCTTTTCTCCTTCTCTTTTCCTCTTTTTTCTTTCTCCCTTCCTCTTTCTTCCTTCCTCTTTTTTCTTGAGAACTTTGAGGGGGGCTTTAGCCCCCAAAGCCCCCCGGGTACGCCAGTGGTTGCACCCCGCACCCACGTGACGTATTAAAGCGCAGTAGGGGCTATGGGAGACAGGTGCATCGAAGGTCATAACGAAACTACTTTCCTGTCACATATTCATTATTGTTTTTATGTTGCATGTTTCTTTAAAATAAACTCGAGACCCACTTTACTCCATCAAATTGATATTTTGGTATCAGAAGGAAGGTTTTTTTTCTCATCACCCAGTGAAATTTAAGGCCCAGTAAATATTCCTTTTGATTTTATGATCAAAGAGTTTCTAAATAAGGCCAACCCCATTAATTAACATACTCTGTCCTAAGGGCCAATTCATTATTTTTTTGCTTCTGATATCCAAACGTCTGAATCAATTTAACTCAAACATGTTTTGGGTAACATGCTTCCATGTGTGGGAGAATGCTTCATTATGAAATATCGGATCAGGATCGGGTCACCCACCGGATTCTTATTATCGCAATGTAATTGATGCGATGTTAACTTATTATTGAGATAATAAAAGAAAACTAGGGCGCACACCACACCAATAATGCTCCCATTGAAAATACACGTTAAATGTATTAAATGTTATTTTTCAACCGCACGTGACCTAATATTTTGATGTTTTCAAGAATTTTTTTATATTAAACTAGGCGGTCCCCGGGTTTCGCGATCACCTGGATTTCGCGATCACCTGGCTTGAATAACCCCGATGACCTTGTCATGACCTTTAAAATTTTCGGCATCAACAATCGACCCCACCAAGTTTCATGTCCATACACCACCGTTTACCCAATTTGACCAACTTTTACCTTGAATGACCCCTCTGTCTTCGGGCGGTCAAGGCGCTTCCACCCAACAAGTTTCAGGAAAGTACGACACTCGTCTCCGTATCATCATCATCAACGATATTTACTTACCATGCCTCACCAATTTGCTTACATTCGCTGTATGTTTTTTACAGAAACTATCCACCGTGGAGTGATTTGGTGGTGTGCTTTCGTTGTTGTTTGTCAATTCAAAATTGCCGACATTTACGTTAAATACTGTTATGTATCATTAATGACCGATTATTTAGTGGCTCTAAATAGTGTATATTGCAATTGATTAAAAACGTTTATTAACTATAATAGCTATCAATTCTCTTAAAACATGGCCACCACTTTCATATAGACGATTTAACTGAGTTATAATGCATTTGAAGGCATATTCCATAGGTTTTCTGGTAGTAGTTCAATCACTATTTAATAATGCATTATTTCGCTTATATTCTAAGGAATAGACAGCCGTTTGGCATCCTTTTTGATTTTAAAGACACTATCAGTGATTTGAAAAATATTTAAAATTTGCAGGAATAGCTTCTAAGTGAAGGATAAGTCTGTAGAATTCTCATAAGTTACCTTTTCCAGCTGTAGAATTGACAGAAAAGGAAGAAAACGGCAGTGTTCCAAGATACGTTCTCCATTGAATTACGTGTAATAGTAAGTGTCCGTTCGGACAGTAATGACTCAAATCCCCGATTCTGTCCTTATTAGGTTGCGTCTGGGCTTATCATTTGCAGGGTATGTTAGGATACCTGTACTTGTTACATACATGTAAAAATCTGATTTTTGATGATTTTTTCGATTTGCTGATTTAGCAAATCACTGATAGTGTCTTTAAGAAAAAATCAGGTTGCCCAAAAGTTTATTTTAGAGATTGTAAACTTTTATAATAGTTTAACATTTTGTGATTAAAAATATTATTTTATTTTATTTCTCAATTTTAATTGAGAAAAGATTTCTCACGGGAAAGCAGGTTTTTTTTTAATGGAATTCCCCAAGTGCTAGAGATTGTGCAAGAGATGAACGGAATTTCCCAAAATGCTAAATTTAGAAAATAAGTCAAGATGTCTGTGCATATTGATCATGCAACAGTTGTTTACAACAGGTCAGAGATCATTCTAGATTGAGCTTAGTACATTGCAAAGCAAAACAGAGTGCAAAATAGGTAGTTTCCCATGATGTCATTAATGTAAGGTGATGCAATGCAGATGATGTCATTAATGTGAAATCCAATTTGTTAGTGGTAGGCTATGTTTATGCATGATGATGATGCTGCAATGATTATTATTAGAGAATTATTGAACCTAGCTGTAAGATGATAAATAGTGATTACTGGAGCGACTCTTGGCCAGCCAGTAGCAAGTATCCATAAGTTATAGCTAGTTTTGATCTGCAGTTAATGGTAGATAGGTGTAGGTCCGGGTGTGTCAAAAAAGGAAACCCTCAATGTGCCCTCTATTTCACAAGGAGAAAAAAGTAAACCATACAAATTATACACATCTGAAAAGTGCATTTAATTAGGTGCGAAGATCCCCGGATTTGACTCCGCTAGACTTCGCCCTAGAGGAAACATTAAGCAGGAACCACCAGCAAACTTGCCAGAACTTCGCAATGAATAAACCGCTGCCTTTGAAAGCACCCGACGGACAAGAATGATTAGAAGTCAATTATTGAAATGGAAAAGAGAGCGCAAACCTGCATCCGTCGTCATGGTCTTAGAGACAACAAAGTGGGGGTGGAGGGGGTGGCAGAGCAGCGCAGTAAAGAAGAATGAGGCAAGATGGTAGAATTTCTAATAATTGAAACTAACCTTTTCAATATCAGAACTGGTCTTTGTCGCAAAAACAAAAGAAATCATGAACGAAAGAATGTGCTTGGAGAAGGTGTATTGTCGAAAGACAGCTTAGACAGTAACCATGGACGGTAACATTAATCCGTGGATAAAATGAAAAAGTGGTACAAATTTTCAATCGGCCATAACTCGGTCAATATGTGCCCTTTTGGAAATATCTTTTCGGTGTCGGAAACCTAATGAAATGTACTTTTCAGATATGTATTAATTTGTATGGTTTACTCTTTTCTCCTCGTGAAGTAGAGGGCACTTCGAGGGTTTCCTTTTTTGAGACACCCGGTACATAGTGCCAGGATTTATAATATTTTGGATTTCACAGGAGCTTGAAAGCTGACCTCTCTGCTGTCATATTTAAGGCAAATTGAGCTTCAGTTTTGGAATAAAAAAGGACTCCAGTTTGTGGTGCTAAAGGTGGACATTAGCGACGCAGACTTTCGGCGGTAACTCTTGCATTATAGCGCTGAAAAATATTAGCGCCGTCGAGGGACAACCCCGCCGTCTTGAACTGCAGGACAAAATTATCTTCAGGATTGAGAAGATTCCTATGAAATATATGCCGTGGATTTAATAAGAACTCCATGCTGTCATGTTGGGAGCCTCACTTTGAGGACAAATCATCGTTGAACTGTATCGCTTCTTTTAATTGTGGACATGAGTCGTCACATCTGAAAGGACTTTCATGTAAGTCCTTTATTGTTGAATTATTGAATTGTAATCGTGCTTGTGACAATCCAAATTATTGAACCAATCAAATTGATTAAAATCAGAATAAAACACTGTTATGTTATAAAAATTCAGATCACTTGTACACAAGACTCATTTGCTTGTGTTTAAATGGTAGTAGATGTGACCCTTAAACCTAACACAACATTACTGAATATGTGACAAGATACAGGTTTAGTTATGAATTAACATCCCTTGTCAAAACTCAACTAGACTCCTGGCACATATTCACAGAGTTGCACATCCCAGGTTATATTTAGACTAGCTCCTGCAACCTTTTCAGTAGTGGTTATGTTGTATAGGTATACGATTTAAAATACGCTTTTGTGCCAACATGATTTTTACCTCGAAACAAAATGGCGGCCAAAATAACAATTTCGAAACAAAATTGCCTAAAATGTACATACCAGTCAAAAACACACAAAATCCTGAATATTTGCAATTTTAATTTTGAAAGGCATAGGTCTTTGGCATCTACAAAGCAAAATGTCAATTTATTTGAGCCCGTGCCCTAAAGAATTCAAAATGGCTGGCACAATAATTGTTAAATACAAGTAAGCATAACGATAACATTAATTTCATCGTACACACTTAAATATGCACCACCTAAATATAAAATGACCCCGTTCCAGTTAATACCGGCCCGATGATTAATAATAGTTAATCTCTGAGTCATTATGTCTTCTAAGAATGAACGAACTTTTTTTTTAACTATCTTAGTAGTATATTAGTCCCAGAATTTGCCAAGTATTTGCTCCGTAATAATTATTACACGTTGTACTTATACATGTAGATGCCCTTACACCTTCCTACACCTCTTTCAATATTGAACATTTTTGCGGGTCTAGGTATGCATTCATCTCTTATTCGTTAGTAAAGCTTGATTTTTTACAAAGAAAACCTTTAAATTTCAAGCTTTTCCTAACGAGACTTTATTCAATTACAATGCGCGCACTGAATCATTTCTCGTAGCTTTGTGAAGTAAAGTTTTATTTTTAGCCTACCGTCTTACTTTTCACATAAGTTATTTTATGCTTTCACTATTCGAGCACTTCTTTCTTGAAATTTTGAATAAATATTTTACACATTATATTATGAGAACAAACAATTACTGTAGGTTTATTAAAACTTTTTTTCGCTAATCATCCTAGTCAGCAAACCATTACAATATCTCGATAATAGTATCCCATACATTACTCATCGATGCACCTGTACATAACACTGATCAGCAAACTCTGTTTTTAATATATTCGGTGTGTTTTCTATCAGTCCTTTTTAGGACCTAAAAATGTTTTGATCCCCATATATTTTCCAACCCCCGCCAGAGTATTAATGAACACACGCTAAGGAGCAACATATCAGAATTCCCCAAGAATCCTCCTTGTTACAGGGGTAAAATTTTAAAATATTCAAATTGTGTTTAAATGTATACCAACTTTTGTGTCATGTTATAAGGATTAGAAAGGTGTATCTATCTTTGATATCTGTGATTTATGGTTCAGTAACTATATGGCTATAACTCTTCAAGTTTAAGGCAAAAGTTCAGAACGCTTCGATTCTTTCCAAAAGTGTATCAAATTGTTCGTCTCATTTTGTATGAACTGAAAAGATATATTTAAATAGATAAAGTAATTTTCTTGCATAGGGGTTGCTACAGGATCACAAACCACTGCCCTATATGGTAACCATTTTTCATAATAATGAACGAGTAATTTTGAATCGGACTGTTTTGAAATTTTTCCCCATTTTGACCTTGAACATTTTTTTTGGGTCTGTATGTCTAAAGCTAAAGTTCAAAAGTTAGACAACCTATTAGTGCTGCAGCCCCAACCAGTTTAGGAGATTGGTACCGGGGCCGGGCACATGTGGTCCAGTGAATAAAGCGCCCGTCCCGCACGCCAAAGGTTGTGGGTTCGAGCCCCGCTGTAGCCAATGTGTTATGCCCTTGAGTAAGGCGCTTTACCTCAATTACTCCTCTCTACCCAGGTGTATAAATGAGTACCGGCATTATTCAATGCTGGGAAGGGAACAGACTCGCTGTAGAGGAGGTGTAGTGAGCCCCCTACAGCAACATTATATGGTGGAGTATGGTGGAGTCCCAATCGCTTCGAAAGAGAGATGGACACTCCGTTCCTGTGTAACAGCTCCGTCCCCTTTACCTTTTTTTTTACCGGGGCCGGAATAATAACATTTGTTATCATAGCTAAAATTGACCGTAGTGATGTGGAATTCATGAAAACAGGTGATGACAAAATTAAAAGTTGTGGATATTTGCATACGACGCCATTTTCCAAAATGGAAGCCATCTTAAAGACAAAAACACCTAAGAAGACAATTTTGGTGTTAAAAGTGTTTTTTTTTTTGCGGCCAAGGAGTACATTAGAACTATTCTCAAAACTATGCAATGTTGCATGTGCCGACATTTTCCAAGATGGCTGCCATTGTATTGACACAAACCTTACATTTCTTATAATAGCCTATGAAGATGATTGTCAAATTTAAGATTTTCGTGGTCAAGGGGTTCAATAAAACTATTTACAAAACTGTCAGATGAATATAAAAGTAATGGAAGTTTTATACGTCACTATTTTCCAAGATGGTTAACATTTAAAAGGCAAAATCTTTTATACCTCTTGCTATACATCACCTAGGATGACACCTAAAGAGGTTTACCACTTCTGTAAAATGCTTGCAGGTTATCAAGTACCATCTCAGTAAGCACATGGAAGCACTCAGGCTCTAAACAAAGGCCGTCCCCAGAGCTAGAGAAAGGCAAAATAATCAAGGTGGTGTGGTGTTAGAGAACTATCCGATCCTGACGAGATGTGCAGAGGATAATCTGACAAGGCAGACCTTGCCTTCAAAAGGAACAAGAAATTAATGGAATAATGGAACCCAGAGATCTCAGGACATGCCTCACCTGTCTTGTAAAATATTTAGATGAGGATGACATGCTGGCATACCTATATGAATGTGCTAAACAAAGTCAATGGCTCAGACTATGTCATGCAAGTTGTAGACACCAGTTCTTGTCAATTCACATCAGTGTTATCCACCACCAACTGCCATCGCTTACGAACCTGAGCCACTGGGGAAACCAGCCTGGGATCTTAGAACCATGGAATCAAACTCACTTCACTCTTTCTCACATCCTCAGTGGTTGCAACTACTCCTGGAACTACTTTCTGCTGAGGGAGGAACAACTGGTGACACGACCAGACCTTGAAGTCTATAGCATACAGCACGCTAGATGACACCAATTTCATCAATACCATTAGATTTCACACAGGCGATACAACCTATTAAAATCCAATCCTGCCCATTCCGAAAGGCGAGTCAACCTACATCTGGAAGAAAGCTAATGACTGCATGCCAATTCCTGACGGTCGAGGAACACGGCGAAACAGTGTTCCCTCCTCAAATTGAAGACTGTACTGGAAGAGGTACTTACGTAATGTTTTGGCAAAAATGATTTTGTTTGCATTTTTATTATCCAAATGTCATGTACAACCCATACCAAGTCTCCTTTTTTAAAAATGTAAATCCGTAATACCCTAAATAGCGTAAGCCTAAATATTACACAATGGGGTTTGTAGAGGAAGAAGTACTCAAGTGTGAGGTCAGCCAATCAGGTTTTAAGCTGTTAGTCACATGACATGCTTTGCTGCACACACCATACGCGGATTTAGGGGGGGGGGCGCACCCGGCGCGCGCCCCCCTACTTTTTGCAAACCAAAGGGCGCCGAGCGCCTTGTAGATGTAGAAAAGTGCCTTTTGCCGCACAGGGCGCCGGGCGCCCTGTATATCTAGGAAAATGACCTTTTGTGGGCGCCCTTGGCGACACAATTTGTAAAATTTTCCGGCTCGCTCCGCTCGCCGGGTAGACACGATTTTTTTCGCTCGGTTTGAAATTCTGAAGAGCAGGAGGGTAATCTTCTTTGTTGTGATGTTTGGTGCTCTGGTGCTTGAAAAATTTTAGGCGTCTCGACCCTCATAATTTAACGAACTGTGTTTATAAAATGCTTGATCATTACAGAAACAGTTGACAAAAGCTGCAGTTTATAGGTAATTGAGTGAAAAAAGAATTGGGTCTACCCGGCGAGCGAAGCGAGCCGGAAAATTTTAAAAGCGAATAGTGACGGGCGCCCCCCCCCCTATTGACCTATTGAGAATTCCTGGATCCGCCCCTGCACACTGTGGCTACCAAAGCTGATATTGCACAGCATAGAAGCTGGGGAGAGGGCTGGTTTGTACAGGTTCTGACAACTAATCTTACTAGGTTGTTTGATCAGTAAATTTCGCTTGTTCGTTTTTCTTCGCAGTTAATTAAATGACTCAGAACCTGAGTAAGCGGTTGACATGTAGACAGGGATAATTCCTATTCATATCGACTATTCTACTGAAATCAACCATCGGATATACTTGAATTAACAGGTTTGTATGGTTTCAAATTAAAACAGATCAGGTTAACGCGGTCATTTAGTTCGAAAATGCTTAGTGGTAATATCATGTAGATGGTTCGGGCTTATAATTTAACGAACTGTGTTTATAAAATGCTTGATCATTACAGAAAGAGTTGACAAAAGCTGCAGTTTATAGGTAATTGAGGAAAAGTCAATGTGACAAGGAAAACGTTTTGTACGATGGCATGTCATTTGCCAAATCTTTCACTTTTCCTTCTCCTCATCACGGGCTTTACTGAGGGTAATGATACTCTGGACTTCATAGATGCGTGCAGCAGCAACCAGGTTAATATTACCAACGCAGGAGTCACCATTGGAGGTTATTCCATGGGAGTTTCGAATCACTTTACGGAAACACCAAGAAGTATATGGCAAACGCCACGAAAACGCGTACAACAGATGTCCCACGTATCAGAGAAACAAAAACCTCGACAGAGAGTATATTTACCATTATTGATGAGCTAAATTCTACGGAACGGTCAATCAAAACAAGCCAGAATAGAACAACATTACAAAAAAGGCAAGAAAGTATGTATACTGCGAATTATACCTTTACCGAAAGTAATATAGTAAAAGATAGTCAACTTAACTGCAGTATATATTTCAATTTGATGGAAGGAAATTTTTCATCCATAGAGATATTGAATCTAAATAAGAACACCCCATTTCCCTACGTGTACATCGAGAGCTTTAGCAATGTTAGCAATCACTGCTTCAAAAAGTACATCTTATTCCATTTGAATACGAAAGCTTGCATGACGTTTGTGAGCTATAGGAAATACAGTCTGCGTCTAATAAACACCCAAATCATGATCAAAATCAAGGGAGTCAATGTTTTTCAGACAGTTTGTTCAAATCTCAATATAACCGAATCTTCTTCATCCGCTGTTAATATCTTTCCGATTTGCAATAAAACAGAATTTGATGCAGTGAAGAAAGGCCATCGAGATTACTGGTTGGAATATTTTACTTTCGATATCCATTGCTCAACAGAATGCGTTTGTATTCTGGAATATCAATTATGGATAAGTAGGTGTCAGAATAACACCGATTATGTTACCCTTCTTATTTTTGATATCGACATTGTTGATTTATCATTTCAGAATAAAGGTGTAAATGATGTTGTAGCTCTTGCCTTTCGAGGACTCAAGAGTCTGAGAAGATTATTTCTGGATTATAATCGAATATTATCATTACCAGCCAATGTTTTCAAAACCCTCTTCAGATTGCAGGACCTCTACCTTAACGACAACCGCTTAACGACTTTACATGTTGGGGTATTTAATGATTTGGTCCAGTTACAGGACACCTTATCGGCAATGACCTGACATTACTTTCTGAAGGTTTATTGATGGTTTAGCGCAGTTGAAGTCGTTATACCTTTCTAAAAACCATCTAGAAACATTACCCATAGACATATATCATGGTTTGTCACAGTTAGAAGTGCTATATGTTCCTGTCAATAACTTGGGCTCATTGGATGTAGATATATTTAACGATTTGGGTGAGCTGAAAAGACTGAACCTGGGTAATAACAGTCTACTATCATTGACTGTGGGCACGTTTGATGGCCTGGTTCAGTTGGAATATCTAAATATTAAAAGCAATAAACTTACCTTAATATCTGCTGGTATTTTTAGAGGACTGGCTCAGATGAAGTATCTGTATCTGACAAACAATAAACTTACCGTCGTACATGTAGGTACATTTGATAATTTACTTCGGCTGTCGATTCTCTACCTTGATAGCAATAACCTGACTTATTTGCCCGTGAGAGTATTCGATGGGCTGGAGCAATTGAAACACGTGGAACTTGGCATTAATAATCTGAATACATTGCATGCTGATATATTTTACGGTCTTGGTCAGTTGAAACGATTGAAACTTAGCAATAATGACCTGACCTCTTTGCCAATGAACATATTTAGTAGTCTGTTCGAGTTGCACGATCTCCAACTGAACAACAATCAACTCAGCTTTTTGCCGAAAAATGTGTTTGCCGCAGAAATTGGTATACCTTAACATTAAAAACAATAACTTGCTTCTTCTGCAAAATGATGTATTTACACATTTGCATTTTTTATATCAGCTAGACCTAAGCAAGAACTTTGTATCAGTATTGCCTGGCAAGATCTTTCAATCGTTGATGAAAGTAGAGGTTCTCATTCTAAATGATAATCAATTATTTCATTTACCTGAGGACATATTTGACAATATGACTTCTTTGACTAACTTAGACATCGCTAACAACAACTTTACAGCAATGCCCATTGGGGTATTCACTTCACAGATAAAATTGCAATTTCTAAATATGTCCTACAACTACCTAGGAGTCTTGCCCCAATTAAACTCACTTACTGTTTTGCAAGTACTAGATTTAGCAAATAACAGTTTGTATATTTTGGAACATGAGACGTTCAGGTTTTTGGAAAACCTTGTTTTTCTTTCGCTGAACCGCAATATCATCGGTGATCTGCCAGTTGATGTCTTTGAAGATTTATCAAATTTGCAAATACTTAATCTAGAGAATAATAGACTGACACATATAAACCCGCGTGTATTCAGGAATCTAGGTAAGCTCAGTGCCCTCAAACTTGCAAACAACAGTTTATCATATGTTGTAAGTGAGTCATTTGTTGGCTTATCTAATCTTCAAAGTCTCGAAATTCAGCACAACGAAATGAAAACATTACCAGCAGGTCTATTTCATAACATGACACAATTGCAGCAAATTAATATTTCATTCAACTCTTTAGTCAAAATAAAGAAAGGTGCATTTTTCACCATTAAGGTTGGCACTCTGGATTTAAGATCAAATGCCTTGTTATTTGTTGCACAATCATCTTTCGTTGGTCTGGAAAACTCAACAGTACTGGTAGATAAGGCTGCAACCTGTTGCTTTGCTGAGCACACGAATTGTATTTCTCAATACCCCCGACCCGTCTATCTATCATGTAAACGAATGTTGGATGATATTCTTCTGCGAGTTTCCATGTGGTTTCTTGGTTTTCTCATCATCTCTTTCAATGGGTATGTGTTTTGTCGTCGGTATTTTAGTAAGGAACCCAACAAAGTTCAAACACTCTTAATAACACATCTGTCAGTATCAGATTTCTGATGGGAGTAAACATGATGTTGTTGGCATCTGCTGATGCATTCTTCAATGATTACTTTCCGTCATTTTCTGAGGAGTGGAGAAGAGGTCCTGTCTGCAAATTCGCCAGCACACTTTCGATACTGTCTAGTGAAGTATCCGTAGTCTTGATCGCACTGATCAGTTTCGACAGATTTCAGGGAATAAAATACCCTTTCAGTGCTAACCGCTTGAGGCCAAAATTAGTCAAGATTTGCATGGTGGCAATCTGGTCTGTTGGAATACTACTGAGTGCTATTCCAAACGTTCTTTCAGGAATGTTTCCAGATGTTTTTGACGTTTCTGAAGTGTGTGTTGGAA
>JAMKCH010008973.1:0-39021 GCA_023653785.1 Ophioderma brevispina
TAACCATGCTAACTGGCATTGCATACCTATACATAACAGGCTTAAATCCTGAAAAATATTAAACCCTCTAGGACATGATCATGATGATAATTGGTTAATTAAATACATAATACGCGCGTACTACGTTTGTACATTGAGCAACGTACAAATACGCGAGCAAGGCTTCTTCCCGAATCCATTACTATACCACTTTCATAGTACACAGTCCTGACAGTGGCTCTGTGTAGGGCCTCCCACTCACACGTACGAAGCTAAGAACACACTAAAAGTTATACACAATATGTATACCACGACATTTCATACTAACAAGACGTACTACTTTAGACCTATAACCTTACCGCTATCCACAGGCACGGTTGTATGCCGGGGTTGTATACAGTAGCGTAGATCATATAACGTCCAGTGAAAGGCATGATAAATCGTGCTAGGGGAGATATGTAAAATTAAACATAAAACCATCTCCTCTGCTTTCTGTACGTTTTTTTTGTAGTCAAGGTAATCTACAATTATATTTGATCAATGATTCCTATACACGTACACGTATTTGTACACATTCTATCGCTTTTGTTTACATCTGACCGGGGAGACTTCCCCGTGCACATACAGGCTTAGTCAGTGTAACATGTACCCAGGCCTCGACCCTCTATGGTGTGCTGGAAACCGGGGGATTGTGATATCTTCCAACTCAAATTAATCATAGACTTTATTTCCAGACTGTTATTCTTCCAACTTTAATTTAACTCATTTTAGATTTATTAATCATCTATTCAAAACGGCTGCAAAAACGACTAGGTTGGTGTGACCTTTACCAAAATGGCCCCTGCCTGTGCGAAAAGTACCTGATCTGCGCTTGCGCAGTACTCAATAAAAGCCCAATATAGCGTCCCGAACGGGACTCGCTTAAAATCCCGTTTCGGTTGTTTCCCGAGCTGACCATGGGCCCAACTTGTGTGTGGAATGATCTGCCTGAACATGCTGTGACTTGTGCCTTCTTTCCTGCTTTCAAGGCAGCTGTCAAGGCACTCCAGGTTTAAGTGTTTTATCATTCCTCTCCTCCATTTTAGTTCCCTTTGTTTAGTTTTGGTGTTAAAAGGCTTCCCTTTAATTTAGTGTTTAGTCGGCACTATTGGGCTCTTGCCTGTGCTTTTGCCAAATGCAAGCAATAAATTAATAAATTAAAAAATTAATAAATAAATTAATAAATTAATTTAGAAGTATTCGCTGTTTCACATAGTGACATATTTGTGTGACATTTTTCAGTTTGAAGTAGAGTTGCTATTTTGTCATTATCACATAGTGCCGTATTTGCGTAAATGCTTCACATAACAACATATCTGTGCGACATATTTGTTATTTACACATTAAAATTGCTATTTTTACATTTCCACATAGTGACATATTTTATTCAACATATTTTTTTCGTATATGAAATTACAGCAATATGGAGTGCAAACCACAAACCAATTTGGGTGCTTTGACGTGGGTCGGTCATGGGTGTTCCCATGACCTACATACGACCTCGTCCTCGTTCGTTATGAATACAAAAAAAAATCAGAAATAACTCTTCCAATGGAATTGATTCTTCAACTCCAACGGTTTTGGAATAAGAAAATATTCCTTGACAACATATAAAAAATTCAGAATTTTTCGTCAAGATTTCGCTTTTACATGTTAAACCAATGGTGACGTCTGAAATTGGGATTTCTTGGCCTCCCTCCCCTGGAAAATACAGTATTTAGTTATTAGCATGAAGAAATTGGGATTTGAACCTTGCACCATAAAGTTCCCTGTTCAATCCCAACATAGGCATCTGCTTGATGATATCATGGGGATTTGTTTTCTAGTCAGTTTTTCTTATCTGTTTTGATAAATTAACTTTCAGCTAGCCTACCAGACACAGAACCACCTGTAATCGCAGGTTGTCCATCGGATGTTACCGTCACTGTTCCCCCAGGTAGTCTCACAGGCATCGCTACTTGGAGAGAGCCTACAGCTGTGGATGATTCCAACAGACCTCCAAGCCTCTCTAGATCTCACGCACCTGGAACACAATTCCCCATTGGAGACACCAGTGTATCGTATCTTTTTAGTGACAGTGCTGGTAACCGGGCGGAATGTACATTCATTGTCACAGGTAATTATGAGCAGAAAATTACTAGAGTAAAGCCCATGCAATTTACACGCAGACATTTGAATTGACTGTCCCATAAATTTGTGATTAATGACTTGGCCTGAGTTCCAATTTACACGAGGACATTTGGTCCTGGCAAGTTGACCCCATTTGACCACGGCTACCCCAATTTGGTATGCCGTTCTACTATTATACACACAAATGTGAATTTCTAGACTGTGATGATGTGGTATTGTTGAGCTTGAAATTCATTTTCAGGTATTAATATGACATAGTTATAATTTAGAGGAAACTCTGCAAGTTGATAATTCAACAATGGCTCCTACAGCTTTGATCACTATAACATTGCTTTTGACTGCATACAAACAACTGAACAGGGGAAAACACCCAGAAAACAAGTATTGTGTTGAGTTTCTTGTTGAAATAGTCCTGATGTTTAACATTCCACAACACTTCCTCCTCATGATAGCTCTATGAGTTGAAATTGTACTGATTTCTTGGCCATTTTAAACACAAAATGTGATATGTATACTGAGGACCTGCACTGGACTTCAGACGTATCAAGGGCAAACATTTTGAACCTCCCTGATTGGTCAAACCTGGTGTAACTGCCTGCAAAACCCATCAATATTCCAAGGTGGGTAGCTATGGGTCCTATGGGGGTTGACTATGGCTTGGAAAAATAGAGCAGTGCTCTATTCGCAAGCCATATTGAAGGTGCAGTAAAATTGTGGGAAAGTGACCAATTTACACGGAGACATTTTGGGACCATTCTACATTCCTTTCAATATTGAACAGAAAAAGTCTCCGTGTAAATTGGGCTTTAAAGGTTTGGTGACACTTAAATGTGCTTGTTGAGATTCTCTGCTTGATATGAGAGCCTGGTACTTGCATGTACGCCCCATCAAGTACCATTGGAAACAAACTTGTGGTTTTGACGGTAGAAGCAATAATGCATATTGCAAAGTCCTATTCAATACTGTGCATTTTTTTGTTTTTATCTTGGGAATGAAATGGATTTGAGCGCTCGTATTTCAGGACGACAAGGAGAAAAATATGGCCTTTCATCTGATGTCAATATCGATACTACTTCCGGTTAAATCATGGGGTCCCAAAGACAATTGGAACATGCAACTTTAAATCAAAAAAGAAAAAGAACAAAATGTCAATTTGAGCTGTATTGCTGTGACATTTAGTAACATTTGACCATATTTAGTGATAGTGGGGATCTGAAAGTCACTTGCCCAAGAAAAAATTGCGCTGTCACAGTAATATCTGAATCACCATACCCTGTGTGACCTCAAGTTAGACAAAGCACATGTTGGCATCTCTGCATTAGCACTTAATTTTTGATTAATGCCACCTTTATTCATGTGTATTTGCTACACCTTGAGGCCAGTTGGAAGGTTTTCTACCTACATACCTAAAATGCAGTGATGTCATCTTGAGACTGAAAATAGGGAGTAGGGGTAGGGGTCAATTTAAGTTGACACGGGGTAACATTTTAAAATTCTCCAATCATGTTTGAAATTATGCCATATTGGTCCGTCTAGTCTTAAGGATTCCAAAATGTATAGTTTGTATAATCTATGACCATTGGTTTGGGATTATATAGGGTGAAGAATGGCGAAGAATGGTAAAAAAGGTCCTTTCAATTTGTACAGGGGTCAAAGCAGAGTTGCTCCATTTGGTAATTGAAAGAAGTTGTTCATCTTCTTAATGTGTCAAAATAGGATAGGTTTTGTAAAAAAAAAACCATCTGCAATGCATAGTTACCATGTTCTGGAACAAAATAGGTCATAGGGCAATATAATCAAATTGGTGTTGACCTTCTTAACCTATCTCTGTAAGCAAACATTTACACATAATCAAAATCTATACTTTTAGGAGTCCTCATACTCAGGCCAATAAATTTGCACGTATTTAAACTATAATGAGAGTAACTTTTAATTTTGACCCCTGTCAAATGGAGAGTTGACTTTTGAACTAATTTTTGCATTTTTACCCTATAACTCCACAACTACTTTTGTAGGTGGTACACACTATACATTTTTTGGAACCGTATGATAGATGGTCAAAAAATCTGCATCTCTGGTTTGCTATGGATCCCTTTTTTCTCAAAATTTTGTATTAGATTGGGGTCCTACTTCCAACCTCAGAATGCACATCCCTCCCAAACCAACTTGAGACCCCCCTCCCGTAGGATATGAATCCTTTTTTCAGTGGCGTAACCAGTTGTTTTTTTCGGGGGGGAGGGGCAAGGGGGGCATATGTATTTTCAGCGGGTCAGCATATTTGTTAGTATAGTATATGACCTTGTAAATCACTAATTTCTCAGGGAGAGAAAGAGGGGGCACCTCCCCCCTCCCCTGGGTGGGTACGAACACTGGTTTTGTTCGTAGATGGAGTGTTGATATGGCACCTACACTGCCCTCTTTAATTACATTTGTGAATACTTTCTTTCCATATTCACAATTATGTTCGTTCGTTCCTGCAAGTCATTGATAATACATTCAATTCATGTCAAATGCTATTACACCTTCCTAGTATGTGCCGTCGATTTACTCCACAGTAATCACCGGGCTGTTCCTGTTGGCTCCATCACGGTGACATCCCGACCTGGTACTTTCTATACCCGATAGATGGACAACCCACTGCAGTAAACGACACAGGACTGCGCTCTTAGTCTCATAGACCGGACCTCGATCCGCCAAAAAAAAAGAAAGAGGGAAACGTATATTGTGGTTGGCCGTCCGGTGTGGTGGAGTATATATTTGGCTGATCTGTCTAATAATGTGGCTATTTGCCAGTTTACTATTACTGCTATAGGTGAGTGTCTCTTTAAAGGTGCAACGATAGATTTCAAGTCGTCCGTATTTACTGTGATATGCAGTGATTTCATATAAATTAGACATGGAATAGATTCCCTACCTTTTATTTGACTGCAGATATAACTTAAAATGAAAGCAAAGGTGATTTATATATGCTTATATTTCAATAGAAAACATAGGCTGAATTTCGTATTTGCTAATATAGGAAATTAGAAATTTCACAATTTTGGTACTAAAGAAATAGTTATCAGCTTAATTTCATTTCAACTTTATTTCACCACGGAGGCCCAATCAACAAAAAGTTGTTCTTCCTTGGGGCCGTGGGTACATCATTAACATATGTACAATTTACAAAATACAATTATCTTAAGCTAAAAATGGAATACATACAAGTAAAGCAAAGCAAGATGGGGATAATTTTAAGTTTTACACCAGTGCAAAAATCAGAATTATATTTTTAGGGACACCTTTATTTGAAGTCTCTCGTTGCACCTCTATCAGTGATTTGTTAAATGAGAAAATGAAAAAAAAAAACATAAAAAATCTGATTTTTGTATGTATGCAACAAGTATTGCTATCCTAATATACCCTGCAAGTGAAAAGACCGAAAGCAACCTAATAAGGAGAGAATCGGTTATTTTAGTCATTACTGTCCGTAAGGACACTTATTACTACACATAATTGAATGGGGATTCAAATCTTGGAACAACACTGTTTTCTCCATTTTTTTGTCAATTTTCTTAAAAAGTTAACTTATGAAAATTCTAGGGACATATCCTCCACTTTTAAGGTACTCTTGTAAATTTTAAATATTTTGATTGTTTTTGGTTGGATCACTAATAGTGCCTTTAAGGGATTGACTTGAGGCTGCAGGTGTTCAGTGAGATCATGGAATGACCAGGGGGTGTATTGAGTCCATCCCCAAATGCACCAGTTTGGGGAAATTTTGCTGCATTAAGGTCATGTGACCCACAAAAATGTTATTCTTAACATATAAATCCTGACTTTTACACTCATTTTAGCCCACAAATAGCTAAGCTCAAGTCGACGTTCTTCATATAGAAAATCACAACTTTGTTATAAAATTCCAGATCTGGATTTTTTGTTATACACAGTATCCTATGGTACTATCTTACTATGCACAATGTTTACTGTATCAAAACGGAAAATCCGATTCATCTCAAACTTTGGAATTGAGCATTCTAGGTCACTAGTTCTAGTTGGCTATTTGTAATTAATACACAAAAAAATTATATTTCATTATCTCTGTGTCAGCCTTTAATGATGATGATAGTTGACTACATTCAAAATGCTGTGCTTTAAAGGTGCAATGAGAGATTTTGAGGCACTCAAATATTGTGTTATTATAGTATTTAATATAGATTCGATACTCAATAGATTTCTTACCTTGTATTTTTGGCAACAGAAGTGTCTTAAAATAGAGAAAACGAGTGATTTTGATTTGCTTATATTTCAACATAAAACATAGGCTGAATATCGTATTGCTCCTATACGAAATTAGAAATTTCACAATTTTTGTACCAAAGAAACACTTCTGAGCTTAATCCTTTCAGATGGGGATATTTTTGATGGAAATCTTTACATCAGGGCAAAAGTCAGTACTTTCAAATTTTTAGGGACACCTCAGGCGCGGATCTAGGGAGGGGGCGGAGGGGGCGCGCACCTCCCGGTAATTCTGCAAAATTTTGCAAAATCAGCCCATTTTGTACAATTTTCAGCCTTTCAATCCCCCCCCCCCCCCCCCCCCCCCGGTAATTTTGACGTTTTTCAAATCCTGGATCCGCCCCTGAACCTGATATGTAAAATCTCTCATTGCACCTTTAAATTCTTTGTTTCCTATTACAGTTGGTGTCCCGGACAGTACCCCACCTGTAGTCAGTGGATGTCCTCCAGACCAAAGTGTCACAATACCGCCATCAGGTACCTTCTCAACAACTGTCACATGGCCAGAGCCCACTGCATTTGACAACTCGGGACATCCTCCAACGTTGACCAAATCTCATCATCAGGGGTTGTCTCAGTTTCCAGTTGGGGATACATTGGTGACTTATATGTACAGGGATGCAGCTAGGAATGATGCAGTGTGTACATTTACAGTGACAGTTACAAGGGGTAAGAAACCAAGGATAAACAGTTCAGTTGGATTTAAAGAGACACTGACACATTTGAAAAATAGTGCGCCCTCAAGATTTTTCAAAATCGATATTTTTGCATGGTTATACAAAAGCCCTCGCCCGAATGATTAAGACCAAATCAGCTTCCTTATGGGTAAACGGAACGATTTTGTAATTTAACGTCGCCGGCGACGCGAAATTCAGCAGACGACGAAAATGGCGTTTAACACAAAAACACGCGCGCCGTATGCATGTTTCCCACACTATGCACACTGTTTGACCGGTCTATACCTTTGTGGTTTTAATATCAGTGAGTACGAGTCAAAAATATTCATATATGGAAAACTTAAAAGTTGGCCTACAAATTACCTGCATGTCTTTATCCTCATATCAATGTCCCTATCTGTTTTGGGGGTATGTTATTTTTATGTGTAAAATATATCTCTGTTCTTCCAATGGCCAAGACTATCATTTGAGAGCAAATTGAAGAAATTTCATATTTTGTGAAAATGTGCCAGTGCCACTTTAACTAGGTTTAAACTGGTTTAAATGTGGAAATGTAACACTTTGCAACTGGATTCAAAATCATTTTAACTAATTTGAACTGGTTTCAACTGGGCCGAACTATGTTGAACTGGTTTCAACGGGGCTGAATTATGTTGAACTGGTTTCAACTGGGTTGAACTATGTTGAGCTGGTTTCAACTGGGTTGAACTATGTTGAGCTGGTTTCAACTGGGCTAAACTATGTTGAACTGGTTTCAGCTGGGCTGAAATATGTTGACTTGGGTTTCAAAACCATTGTTTAAACTGGGCTCATCTGGAGTTTCATGTCCTCCCATGTGATTGGAAAGACATTATGTCAGCATGATTCATGTGTCTGTCTGTGTGTCTGTCCACCCGTCTGACACTTCTGTGTGTCAAACATTAAGGCTGGTATTCTGAAAGGGAGACTAACTTTAGACCTGGTTTTAAAACAGGGTTAGTCCTACAAGAGGGGACCTTTTCCTTTCAAAATACTGTGAAAGTTAAATGTAACGGGTGAGAAAATTCCATCCATGAGGGATTTTCTCACACGTTTCAGCACACTTTTAGAGTATGTTGTAAGAAAAAAGGTCCCCTCTTGTAGGACTAACCCTGGTTTAAACCCAGGTCTAAAGTTAGTCTCCCTTTCAGAATACCAGCCTTATAGTACAAACCTTTTGGTTGACACTTTTTCAACTTACTGTAGCTTTTTGTGGGCCGCCAGCTATAGCTGGCAGGACCACTTAGCAATCCGTTGTGCGTGTGTATGTATGTGTGTATGTGTGTGTGTTTGTGTGGATGTGTGTGTCAAAAATTGTTAAGTTTTTTTAAAATTGACCTCAATTAAAAAGTTTAACTTCAATTGGAACCAAACTTCTGTCATAGGTGCACAATGGGATCCCTCATATGTTGATGAGGTCAAAGGTCATGTTGAAAGGTCAAAGGTCATGTGAGGTCAAGTTGAAAAATGGGCTAAAAATGTAAAATTGATCTAATTTGAAAACTTGAAGTTCAATTGGAACCAAACTTTTGTCATAGGTGCACCATGCGATCGCTCATATGTTGATGAGATCAAAAGGTCACGTGCTAGGGTCAAAGGTCATGGGGCGGCCCACAGCTTATATTCTTTGAATATAGCGAGCGCGAAAGCCGAGAACCGCGAAATTCTAGTTAGTGCAGTCATGAATCAAGTTCATACTTGGTCTGCTTATACAGCAAGACATGGGGTCTTATGTTGGATAACAGATAAGGAGGTCAAAGGTCATTTTTACTTTTATTAACCACTCTTTGCTTCAAAATTAAATAATTTCCAGAATCTTTACCCGACACCACTCCACCTGAAATCATTGGGTGTCCAAACGATATCGCCACCATAGCGCAAGAAGAAAATGACATGGCGGTTGTTACCTGGACCCCTCCCACGGCAACGGATGACTCGGGAGAGGAACCCGTGCAAGGTCCCTTAACATCCAACATCAGCCCGGGGGCACTTTTCCCTGTGGGGACGACAGTTGTTATTTACGATTTTGTTGATGCAGCTGGAAATGGAGCTAATTGTACATTACCATTATAGTTCTTAAAGGTAAGTAAATTTGTGTTCACTGTGTGTTGCATTGGCAATATATCGATCAATTTCTGCCGCAATAAAATGCAACTCGCTGCAAATCCAGTTTAAATTAAATTTTGAATTAGTTAATGGGTCCCAAAAAGCCTGGCTCTTTTAGTGTTAAGTTGTCGGTCCCATATATACATGGAGAATAGGTGAAAACCCCTGGCTGTCCCACTTTGTCCTGGATCTCTGGGCATCATTGGAAAGCAGTGTCTGAACACTGAATGATCTACCCAGAGTTTTCGGAACTAGAGATAGGCCTAGATGCCATGTGTTGCGTCTGGCCAGATGAAGGGGGCCAGCTGTATATTTGTAGATGTTGTGGCGCATCACCCGGGGCGCATGGGGTGGGGGCATGATGGGTATAGACATGCGCCAATGAATGCATATCTCATCAATAATGAAAATTTCAAATAACAAGGGCCCTTGGGTTGTTTGTTGAAGGCATGCTGAAGGGATTTCAATGTACTGGTAGGTAAGCTTAGGTATATGTCTTGAACTGTTTTGATGTTCCACATAAGTTTGTGTTATGCTCCTTCGCTTGGAGAATGATTGTTGTTGATGAAGGATTCTGGTGGTGAGAGGATGCATTACCCATACGGGGAATGCATCCTCTCACCTACTGATTTTGCAGATGTTTTTCATCATTCATTATCATGATAATATTTGCTTAGTGTATCGCCAGCTTTCACCATCCTTTGGTTCGGTATTCACAATACGTTTCGTCTTGTACGAGTGTATTCATTTGATACGGTCCGAACCGGAACCTATAACACATATTTTTCCAGAAAAAAAAATGAAATAAAAATCTAATTAGTACCTTGAATACCATTAGTGCATAAAATAATTAATTATAGGAAGATGAAAGAGGAAGGAAAAAAAAAATAGTACGCCCCGGTTGGGATTCGAACCTGAGATCTTAGGAATTAAGAGACCTAGAGCCCAACCGCTGAGCTAAGTGGGATTTTGTTTGATAGTGTTGAAAATATAATACTTAAGCCTGGGTAAACCATACCTACTTATAAACAACGTCAAAAAATTCTAATTTACACTTTTGAGTAGCGAATAATGATTCGATTGTAAGATCTAAACAATTACTCCAAAATCGGTCAAATTTGGTATAAATTTGAAGAGAAAAGATTGTTTGTATGACGTTTCCCGAGCATCCGAATGCTTCCGAAGACGGCGTAATCATGCATGTCATGTGATCATTTGTCCTTCCCCTCCGATGCCCATCCTTCCCCCCTGATGCTTATCGTGACGTCACGGGTCATTTAAATAAAATCATAAAATTCACTTTTTGGCTCAGATGTATGCTGTTTCGTATGTTTTTCAGCGTCTCCAACCCTGTTGAAACCATTCGAAGGCGTTCCATGCGATACAATGTTAAAATGTTGGCTACATCATAGATATCTGGGGCGTTTTAGGTGATTACCTGGTATTTCACTACGAAACATGTTGAGAGAGTTCTACCAAAGCCCTAGTCGTGAGCTACACCACCTACGGTGGTTCCGGGAACGTTGCGTCCAGGCTAAATAAGACAAAATAAAATAAAATAAACCTCTCAGTTCATTGCAGAGTACACCCAGAAATAACATATCGGAGTTGTTGAAAACATGAAAAATAAGTTTCAGGCAAAAATTTAGTGGATTCTAAGGAACTGATCTTTTGTTACTTGACATATTTTCAGCCATTGATGAAACACCTCCTACAATCAGTAACTGTCCGTCTAACATCACCGCAACATCACCCAATGGAAACAATGTCTCTGTCAGTTGGATTGCACCAACAGCGTCTGACAATTCAGATGATGAACCAACGCTGATTGAGCCGCCAACCAACCAACGGCCAGGAAATTTATTCCCTGTTGGTGATACGCAAATTACATATAGATTTATTGACAATGCCGGGAATGAAGCCGTGTGCAGTTTTACAGTGACTGTTATGGAAGGTATGTGATTAATTAAGACACTTTCCTATCATATGGGTTTCCAAACCACGGAATTGCCCTGGTCCAAATTCAAATTCCAGTTTAACCATTCAAACTAGTTTAACTGGTGTAATTTTGAAGATATACCGCATACCTTGGATGGCATTCTATCTTTTTTTGCTAAAAGTATGTTATACACCCTTGATGTCAGGCCTGAAAGATATTGGACACCTTATGAATACATTATGATGTCATTGCATACTTTGTAACAAATGGAGCATAGTTAATCCCCTAATAAGGGGATCAGCGCTCGCCTCCATAAGCAATAAGGTTGTGGGTTCGAGCCCCGCTGTCGCCAATGTATTGTGTACTTGGGCAAGGCACTTTACCTCGCTTGCCTCTCTCCACCCAGGAATTTGGACCAGGGGAATTCCCTGGGCAATACCTGCCTATCAGCATCTAAGCATTATTTTGATTGGTCACTTAGAAGGTAATATCATGTAATGAGCAAATCAGAGATAGTGTAAGAATGTTGCTATGGTTTACACAGAGATATAGAAGCACTATTTTGATTGGTTACTCAGAGGGTTATCTCATGTTGTGTCCTGTAATTAACCAATGAGACAGACTGTATTTTAGGTGTTAGTGCCCAGGGGGTAAGGGTTAAAGACTATTCACCCCATCTAGGTATGCTTCTCTTTTTGATCCTTACCAGCTACTTATGAGCCGTTATGTAATGGTGATGAGTAGGAAAATGAAGGGCCCCCATAGTCCCTATGTATCCATTCACACTTTGTGAAATGTACTTTTCTCAGTGACTGATTTTATTAAAGACACTATCAGTGATTTGCTAAATACAGCAGCCCCAAATCGAAAAAAAATCCTCAAAAAATCAGATTTTTGGCATGTATGTAACAAGTACAGGTATCCTAACAACATACCCTGCAAATGTAAGACCAGAAGCAAAACCTAATAGAGGACATAATCGGAGATTTGAGTCATTAATGTCCGAACGGGACCACTTCTACACACGTTAAATTGAATGGAGATAGTATTATTTGAGAACACTGCCCGTTTTCTTCATTTTCTGTCAATTCTACAGCTGGAAAAGGTAACTTATGGAATTCTACAGACTATCATTCACTTCTTGAAGCTATTCCTGAACAGTCAAATATTTTTCAATTATGATAGGTCTTTAATAAATGAGAAATGATGATGGGTTCATGAAAAAATCATCAGACGTCTGATGATTTCTCAATGAAAAGTGATGATCCTTGATGGGTTGGGTGTGATCTAGGGTTTGGGGGGGATAAGAGGTCAAAAGTCATGCAGTGGTAATTTACGGTCAGTCAGTGTTTGAACTATTTAAAATTTCATTCGGCAACAGGAATTAGAACTGTTATTTGTTATAGCTTGCGCCACATATGAGGTGCACACATCTAGGATATGTGCTTTTAACAAGCTGTTTGTTTTGAAGGTCTCATTTATTTGACATAACCAAAAATAAAACAAAATATATCAACAGTAGTTGACACAGTTTTGACAATAATTTGGATTATTTGTACCCCACTGACTTCCTCATGTGTAAATTTTTTAACCAAAAATTTATTGGAAAGCAAAAGCAATTGATGTGTCGTAAAAGATAGGTGGTGAAAAAATATATAGACTGGAGTTAGGGCAATGATAGATGGACGCAGAGTTTTATTAAACATACCAATCATGACATTTGTGCGCATCTATGGCAAGATTCCGCAATAGATTTTCTGATTTTTGCAGAGGTTAATAGCTTTGAAGGTCCCTAGCTATAACAGTTATCAAAATTGTGTACCCACTGCTTAAATTTGCCTTAATATAACAAGAGACAATTTGCATGGGTCCATTACAAGCCTGTGTTAAAATTCCGCCATTGATTTTGCTATTAGGATCTTGCAAGTATTAATAATTTGCTATAATGCCCTAATGGGGGCTTTCCCACGAGGCAATGAATCCACAGAATGGTCTTCCTGAAATCCTGATCTATGTGGACGTGCTTTGGACTATCTACACGATTGCACATTTTCACATTTCAGCGTGGAGTGTTTGCGACAAAACGCGTTTATGCGTAATTGAATGTATGCAGCGTGATAGGCCTAATGAAAGCATGATTTAAGCTTGGCATTGCGAGCCACAGTAGAAATCGCTCTAGAAGCGCGTTCCTTTCTGCACGCCCTACGCTGTGCAGTAACACGACACACCTGTGTAGATACCACACGGTTCACGGAAGTACCGGGAGAGCGTGACCTAGTGGTTAGGGTGCTTGCCTGAGGCGCAAATCTATCAAAAATCCCGGGTTCGAATCCCTGTGGGGTCACTTGCTGGGATTTATCCGGGTGCTCAATTCTGGATTTGATCTGTATACGAGCTATTGATTAAATACAGAATACCGCTCTCCTCCATGGTTCACTTGGAATTTGGCAAATGAATCATGAAAGTATCCCGTCCTTCGGAGGGGACATTAAGCCGTCGGTCCCGTGTTCAGAGAGCCACAACTATACATGTACATTGCAGTCAGTGTCGAATAAGAGTAGGGTGTAAACCCCTGACTGTTCCCAATTCGCCCCCAGTCTAAAAAAAAGTGGGCCTTGAATTGTTAGGAGCGTCCGTATCGTGGATACACGTGGCCCTGGATCAGCTTACTCAGTTGAATAAATCCTGACACCACCACAAGCCATTACTAATGACATGTGGACACGCTAAGAAGAAGAAGACGGAAGTACCACAAAGATCGCGGATGCAGATCTGGCACCTCGTTTAGATAGTCCCATGATGTCAGTAGACCAGGCATTAACCTGTACTTCAAAAAACTCCTCTGCCCCCGATAATCCATGTTAGGATACATATGTAGGACATTTGAAAGAGCCTGCCTCTACTGCCCTACATTGATCCAGGCGGTGAGGAGTTCATTTAACAAGGTAAAGTGTTCCAACGATTATGGCCAAGATCAAGGTTTCCCAACCTGGGGGTCGCGACCCCCTTTTGTGGTCGCTGACCCTTAAGAAGGGGGTTGCGAAGTGAATTTAAATTAACATGAAAGTACTTGTCCAAAAGGCAGGAACAGAATTGTTTTATTTAACTTATTATAATATGACTATGTCAAGCAAGCCAAACTTTGCAAGACAAATTTTGCAGTGTTTGAATCAATTGAATTTGTATTTGATTAGTAAAATTTCTGCACACATCAGTATAAATTGTCACTTACTGGACTGTTCAAAGATCAAAATTGAACTTGTCTATAATGAAATTAGTCATGTCAAGCAAGCCAAACTGATTTTGCAGTGTTTGATTTATCAAATGAATTGTATTTGATTAAAATTTCCGCAAGCTTTGAGCACAAATCAGTATAATTTGTCACTTACAGGAGTGTTTAAAGACCAAAAATACACGATTGTAATGAAATTAGTGGTATTTTTGCACACTTCGTGCGCACTTGTTTTAGGAATGGAGAACACCATGCCCTTAGAATGCCACAACCGAAATTTGTATTTAAGGATTACCCTTGCTTCCCTGATATCAGTAGATTCGGAGGTTCCGGTAGATATAGGCGACCTTGTTGCAAGCCTCTTCCCCTGACTTGTAAAATTGGCTTACCACTGACGTACCTCTCCACAACACCTTCATTTTTTTCTTGACTGGTCAAATTTCTTTGTGAGAATATTATTATTTTGAGCAATGGGGGTCGCAGCGAGCTAAATATCAAGAAATGGGGTCTCGTGATAAAAAAGGTTGGGAAACCCTGGCCTAGATTGTAAGCACACTCACTCTTAACTCAGCATCTCTGTATGTGTGTATCATTTGCAGATGTCCTTCCTAATCCATGTGGTAGTAACCCATGTAATGATAATGAACAGTGCTATCAGTATGGTAATAACTACTTGTGTCGAAGTAAGTATGAAACACCTAATAACCAATACTTAAAGGTGCTTGTTCCGATTTATGTCTATTGTGTTCTCAGCTTGATATGAGAACCTGGCACTTGCATATACGCCCCATCATGTACCATGGGAACAGTGGCGTACCGAGGCAGTAAATCCAGAGGGGGCAAAATTTCCAAGTCGTCCCACCAGAAGGGGCAAAATTCGTATGTCGTCCCGGTGAATTGCTTCAATTAAGTCTGAATTTGACAAAATCTGCGCGTAGCGCTCAAAAATCCTAAAATTTACTTTAATTTTGCCCAAATTTAGGCTGAAATTGGTCAAAATTACCCGAAAAAGAGGAGTGAAAATGCATATTTTGGTCCATATCGTCCTGCTTTTTCAAGCCAGAGGGGGCAACTTTCCCCCCTGCCCCCCCGGTCGGTACGCCACTGCATGGGAAACAAACTTGCACTTTTTGATGGTAGAAGCAATAATGCGCATTGCAAAGCCATATTCAATACTGTGCTAATATTGATGGTTAACCATTAATTTGTTGGTTTTTGTTTATATCTTGAGAATGAAATGGATTTGAGGGCTCAAATTTCAGGACGACAATGAGAAAAATACGGCCTTTCATCTGATATCAAAATCGATACTACTTCGGGGTAAATCGGGGGGTCCCAAAGACGATCGGAACATGCACCTTTAAGGTATTTGCGTCGTCAGAGAACTTGGCTCAGCTACTGCACATGCGTATTTCAAATTTCACCTTGCGCCTTGCTTGAATCTGCCTCTGGCGCACACGCAGATTTCGCGGAGAACTCGTTTGTTCAGCGCGTACAAATGCGATGTGTTGTGAAAGCGCAAAAAGACAGATTTGACCATGCCTTTTCTCTTCGCCATAATAAAAAATGTTTTGTTGAGCGAAAAAACATATTCTTTAAAAGAAAAATCTCTAATGTCAGAAATTAAAAGGACTGAACAGTCTCTAACTTCAAACAGACGAAAAGACCGATGTGTAACAGGAACCCATTGAAGTCTGACGCATCGTAGAAATATCAGAGATAGGCCTATAATATTAATTAGATAATGGGAAGGGTGTGAAAAATTATGTCAAAAACACAGAAGAAATGGGTGCTTTATTAACATCATAGGTTCTAGAGTTTAAGATTCTACAAAGAACCATTTTCTTGGCCACAGAACCTTTTCTAGTTCTACAAAGAACCCGGGTGTATAGGGTGTGTGCAGCAGGGAAAGCCCCAGGCCATGCAGTTTGTGCCTTTCGGGACATGTTTTCCGACAGTTTAGTAGACCCTCAGCCGCCCTATGGAATCTGCCCCTTTTCTTTAACCCATTGTGCATATAAATTCTACCCAAATTTTATATCGTTATCTGCCCGTTGACCCTTTGTTGACCCTTTGTTGTAATTTTACTCAAAAAGGACTGAAGTATGTCATATTTACGTTTGCTTGCTATATAGACGCTTACACCAATTCTCAGTTCATCAAGCCTTCACCGCCCTGTGCGGCAGATCCCTACCACTTTTTTTGCCGGGAAGAAATTTTTTTTTTTTTTTTTTTTAATTTTATTACTTTCATTAATAATGAATAAATAAAAATAAAATTGATTAATAATGCATAATATAAATTTAGCAAATTCCCTATACATTGAACCAAACTCAAACAATTTATACGACAATAAATTAAAAACTTAGTGTGAACAAACATGAAAACTGCCCCCCGCATGCATTTCAAGCTATCGCACTTTTACATAATGGTAAAGCTCTTATAGGCCTGCTGTTTCTTGACAATGTTATTTTGGTCAATGCTAAAACATGATTTATAGAAGACCTTATAGTCTCTGAACAGTACCCAGCAAAGTAAACGAATTTCTATTTTATTATGGCCACAAGAGAAGCGTCTTGCCGTTAAGCGAAAACTAGCGTTAGATCGCGCCTTTGTCAACGTGATGGTACGCACCATATGGTACATATGCGTCTCGGATTTGACAACGCCCGGTGCCAAAATAGGCGTATTTTACCAATTTTGCCTTTTCTGGAAAAAGTAAAAAAAAAAAAATTGCGGCAACCACATATAATTATTACATTTTCGAAAAGATCTCATCAAAACCCTGAACATAAGTGAAAAATAAAAAATTCTATCGAATCGTTTTTTTTTCACTATAAGGCATAATATGGTGCAAATTTAAATTTTCTCATAGACTACTGTAGTAACTTTGGGTGAAACATGCCCTTTTTAAACCATTCATAGCTCAAAATTGAGTACCCTACCCCCTAATTTTTTCAAGATTTGTTATCTACACATTTTAAAGTAACATATACCGTAAAACCTCGATCATAGGCACCTTTGGAATTCCTGAGAAGGCTAAGAATCATAATAGTGCCCTCGTGTAACAGTAAAAGTCGAAATCCACTTGTCAAAATGCCCGAATTTGAAAGGACGACACTAAATATGTTGGTCGCTATAGGGCGCTTTCATGGAAGGTCAACAGATTAACTTAGCGAGACCTGGCCTCCAGAACAGCCCAAGCATGTGGAGATACAAAGAAATCACCTGCATAAAAAAATCTGAATTTTTTAGGTGAACCAGGTGCATGTATTGTAATCTTCGCATGCCTGATTATCTGGAGAGCCAACAAAAGCCCATTCAACATACTTTACTTTCCGTAAAAGGGCTTTACATGAAGAGATGGAGATTGAACGCCAGAAATGCTTTCAAGTAGACATAAAGCGGATTGTCACATTGTTGAATCATTATAAAGAACGTGCACGTGAGATTACGCCTTTGATTTAACATGGGTTTTCCGACTTTACCAGGCAGGACTGATCATTGCCTCTTCACTCCCATACAGAATTTAACCTCTGGTGACCTGTAACAGGAAGATTTTTATCCCACCCGTTAGCAAAATATTACTCTTATCACATTTGTCAGTGGCGTAAATTTCTTGTCGACATTGGGGGGATGGGGGATGATGAAAATTTTTGAATGAACCGGAGTTTGCTGAAAAGATCCATTACTAGCACATGTGCAAGCAAAGCGCGCTAAAAATTTGGCCATTTAGAAGCTAAAGTCGCTAAATGTAATTGTAATTAAAACAAAATGCGCGCGAAGCGCGCTAACATTTGCCGTTTTTAAACTATTATGTTAAAATATGAGGTTATTTTTGGCCAAAAACACATGAACGGGCATCAACATTGGGGGGATGATCGTATTGACCATCCCCCTTCATCAAAATATTGGGGGGGATATATCCCCCATCCCCCCATCCCCCCCGGGATTTACGCCTATGACATTTGTTGAAGTGTAACGTCTCTTGTGATCATTTCTACGAAATAATTACAAATTTGAATGTGACTATTATATTTCGGTGCATTTTACAAGCACATTTTACAATTAAATTAAAAATTATGCTAATGTTTCATTACATTATTCTTTATTTTTGCGGGGGAATGCGGGGAGTTTTTAGTATAAAAATGCGAAAGATAATCGTTGGTCGGAATATGTTTTTTATTGGTCAAGTTGGGCCATTTGTGAAATGACCAGAGATACATTAAAGGAAGTAATTCGGAAAAGCGTTGCTTTTTCCGCTCTTTAACCGAACATTTGCTAAACCCTATTCAAATTCCCGATTTTTTCTGCCCTCCTTATTCCCCCCCCCCCCCCCCCCCAGAAGAAAAATGACAGATTTTTGGGCAAAATATCAAATCACCTCCCCGCCCCGAAAAGAAGGCTGGCGACGCCACTGTCGGTCGATTACGAGAGAATCAACACGCCTAAACCCGGTGTACATCGTACCTAATAAAAAACTATTACATTTTCCTGAAGAGAACTAGACTCAACTAGTAGTGGTTAAACCAATTTTATAGGTGCTGAGTGCAAGCGCACACCTCTAAGGAGGAGTCTAGATTTAGAAACACTGCGTTTAGCTATTCTATTTCATGGCACCTAGAACTACCTCACTCATTGTATGGAGGGGGTCGTGGCGTATTAGGCCAGTTAAATTATGACGATAATGCTCAACCCAAACTAATTGCAAAGCTCATTTTCTCCAGAATTGTTTTGAGAAAACATTTAGATCAAAGTTTACACCAAATCCTGGCCCCGCGTGGAATAGCATCCTCTTAAGGGGGGGTAAGGTTTTTTATAAAGGGGTCAAAATATAAAAAATGGTCAAAATCCTGTATATCAACAGGTTCGTTTTTTTCTTGCAAAGGTTTAAAAACAGACAAAGAATTATTTACAAAACTTCGGACATTCTGTAAATTGTCCCCAGGATGACTTGAACTTATGTGCCAATGTTATAAAAATATAAACTCATGGATAAGGCAAACTATACCTTTTTAAACCTTAGGAGAAGACCCCAATAATTGTTACACCTTTAAACCAATTCGAACAATTCGAATTTTGCATACCCGTGCATGAAAGCAGACCACCAGGAAAAATCATCATGGAAAGCCAATATTCGTCAAGAATTACCGTTATCTGGAGAAAGAAATTGGAGCCGCTCACTGTTGATTGGTTGGGTTTGAGAAGGTAGAAGTATATATCCACCGATGGCATGATGAGAATGTGATCCGCCAATTTGTTGAGGGAGAACCACGACAGGCGGGAGATGGTCGCAGCCCCCATGGTGCATATTGCTGTTGTTTTGTTTAAACGATCGAATCTTGTGCGATCCTGTTCAAGGTGGACCCATTCATTATGTGGAGATGCTACCAGGTGGGAGTTTACCCTCGCCATAGGTGATATAGTGATGAATTGGTTCGGTGGGTATTAGCAGGCAGGGTTCCATGCTGTAAGATGTTGAATGGGAGCTGGAGGAGTTAGCGGCGTGTCGAAGAAAGGTCGACGGGAGCGCAATCTCTGTATTGCCGAGTGGTGATTCTTTTACAGTGTTTGCAGCAGGTGGCCGGTGTCCAACAAAGCTTTATTTCCCTACACTTTTTATACTCACCGACTTTAACAATCATATAGGCATATTCCCGGAATAGGACCTATATACAGCCCAAGATACAAGAAGATTTTCCGCTTCCATATACGCGCCCCACCCTATCGTAACATCTCTATTACCAGTATTTCCGGGCGTCCCTGGAGTAAAGGCTGTGCGCTTTCTTCAGGGACATGATTTTTTTCAAAAAGGACCTGATTCAACGACATATTGAAAGGGAACCCTCTGGGAAAGAATCCTTTTCGTAGGAAATTGCCGAGTGTATTAATGGCCGCTTTTTTCCACGCTTGGTAGCTTTTAGGCAGTTTTTTCACACGTTAAGGCATCATTTGAATAATGCCACGGTGACTGCCAAATTTTGCCCTTTGCCGTCTTTTGCGCGGCCCAAAAAACAATAATTATCGGTTGGTCGGCAATGCTGACCCCAAAAAAAAAACGAAAGGAAGGCTACCAGCGTGAAATGCGACACAGCTGTATTCATGTACTTGTCCTGCTTTCAAGATCCAGTGTGGAGGGGGCCTTTGATTGCCAAAAACATATAATTTCCAAAACTGAGAACTCAGTCTCTCAAAATATTAGGTAAGTTTTAGTCTACAGGTTCTCATGGGTAAACCTTTTTGTAGACTTTCCTGCTTTCAAGCTCCTTGTATGAGGGGGCAGGGGCAGTTGATAGCAATCATTATAATTTCCATTATAATCCAGTAAAGCTGTTTTAGCCTGGAAAAATATGGAACCCAGCTACTATAAGAAGCTTCTTGCATGAACTTAAACTGTAGACTGTATCATAGCTGTTTACCCCAGTAAGATTCTCAAAGCTGCAAAAAAGCTAATTATCTTATTGATTCAGGGAAATACTTGGTTGCCATCATATGATTCCAAACTCTCAGTCGGAAAATATGGTAAGTTTTTATTAGTCTACAGGTCTCATGGTGGTGCACCTTAGTTGTAGACGTAGCTATTCATCGTTAAATACCAGTAAGCTTGTTTTAAGCTTGGAAAATATGAAAACTCAGTCTCCTCTAATACTGCTTCTTGACATGAACTTAATTGAAACTGTAGACTGTAAATCATAGCAATATTAGCTTGTTACCCAGCAAGCTTCTCAGCCTGAAAAAAAAATAATACTATGATTCAAAAAAAATTTAGTGCCAACCATTGTTTTGGGTGAACTTTTGTTGTAGATTGTCTACCAGTTATAAAATATGATTTCATGGTGGTAAAGCAGCAAGTCTTTTTCAAACCTGGTTGAACAAGTTTAAAAAAAACAGAAATGGACTCTCGGGTTGTGTGAAAATGAACTATAGACAACTTATCAATAAAATTGAAGGTTTATTTTAATACTATAAGCTCCATGGTTTAATCTACTGGTTCTTGTGTGAACTTAGCTGTAGATGGAATCAAATATCATTTTACTACAGCAATTAATAGGAATCGACAATTCTGAAGAGTGTTCTACTGTTCTTGGTGAGGTCTTTTGTACATAAAGATTTATTTAGCAATTTATGATTTTATCAGTTAAAATACCTGCTTGGCTGGTTCTTGGTGAACTTTGCTGCATACAGATTGTCTAGATCATAGCAAATAATTATTGGTTCAATTAAGCTTTTCAAAACTGAATTAAAAAGGAATAAGAGTTTTTAAAAAATCCTAAAAGTTTTGTCGGCTGTTTCTTGAGGAACTTTGCCATGGCGGATAGTCTACAGTCAATCGATGATTTATGGTTAAAATACTGGTCACAGGTGAGGCATTAGCTGTAGATAGGCTATCTATCTAGCAATGTGAATAAGAAATCTATTGGTCAAAACAAGCAAGCTTTTTAAGCCTTGTAAAATGAGCTAAATATTATTTTAGACTAATCTATACTTGGAGAGTCTTGGACGAACTTTGTAGACTGTTGTGGTTCAAACAAGCAAGCTTTCAAAGCCTGGTAATTAATGAATCTAAAAAAGAATTTTAGCCTACTCTATACTTGGTGTAGTTCTTGGACAAACATTGTAGAACTCGTCGTAGCAATTTATATTCATCGGTGGAAGGGCAACAAGCTTTTCAAACCTGGGAAAATTGAGGTTTTTACCAATTCTAAGAGTTTAATGTGTGCTTGGGTTGAACTTGGTAGATTCTTCAAAAGCAATAATGGTTGGTTCAGTCTGCTGGTTCTTGTGTGAAAGGCCGAGAATAGCTGAATCATAGCAATTAATATGATTTATCGGTTTAATCTAAGCAAGCTTTGAAGCCTGGTGAAATTAAGAATTGAAACATTCAAAAGATTCTTCTGCTGGGTTATTAATGAACTTCAGTTTTTAAAACTTTCTATTATTGGCAATTAATGATTTATTGTTCAAAATACAGCAAAGCTTTGAAAAAGGCCGGGTTGAAATAATGAAAAAAAACCCTAAAAGAGTCTTAGTCTGCTGTGTCTGGGTAACTTAAAAAATAAAAAAAAAAAAAAATCTAGATAGATTATGGAATTTAAGAATTACTCGGTTCAATCCAGCAACTTTCCAAACCTGGTGGCCAATGAGGTTGAAAATACTTGGAGTTGTGACTTACTGATACTTGGCCAGGTAACCTAATTAACTGTAACATAACGATTATAAAAGTCGACACAAAAAATGTCACTCCATCCAGCAAGCTTTTCAAGCCTGGTAGTACGAGTTGAAATTCTTTAAGAGTTTTATTAATCAACGGGTGATCTTACGCTTAAAAACTATCTAAGCAATATTTACACGAAAGTGATCCATGCTTTTCACAAGCAATTCAAGAATTTAATACGTACATACTAAAGATTCGAGTTTTTAGGTTCTACACGTTCTGGGTTGAACTTAGCTGTAAAGAAAACTAGCCAATGAATCAAATGGCTTTAAGGATAGGTGCAGGATCCCCAGCATGTCTGTAAATAAAGGTCAGCAAAGAAGGGGGCCAAAAACTCTTGGAAATGGAGATGAGTGGTTCAATAGGAACAAAATAAAGAAATCCTAAAGGTCAAAAGTGGAGGCGGTGTTAAGCTTCCAACAAATACAAAGCAGTTTCGTATTATAGAGTCTGGAATTGAAAAGCAAGTGTGGACATTTCAAATGCAAGTTGCAACAAAAATAGTGATCAAGATATTCAAACTTAGCTTTGAACTAAGGGGGGCAAGGAGAGAGGGGCTGGAAGAATCCCTCCAATGATTTAAGATAGCAGCCATAGTGATGAGGTTTTTCACAAATATAAACAAACATCTCCAGTCTTGTTAATTTAAGTCAATATTCATTTGCTGTTTTTGATGTTGATGCAATCGACACGATCCTACATGTTGACCCACAAAAATGCAAACAAAGTGAAAGAATCAATCTTGGTGCAAGGTTTTAAATTATATTCCAGCCTACACATGGACTGAGATTATCACTTGGCAAAAAATTGTACACTTTCTGCTAGAGATGCCCAAGTGCAAGTGATTAGGCGCAATAAGGACAATGATATCGAGGTAGGGGCAATGTAGCTCAGGCCCCTCTTAGCCTCAAACATAGTGTCTTTTGCATTTAAATCCTTGTACAAGAATGAAAATGAAAGGTAAAAAATAATGGCATCTTAAGCAATCAACCAACAGCCCACTCTCTCCACTCTTACTTCAAAGCTGGTAACACTAAAGTAGGACAGTAAAAACAAAGAATTTGTTTTTCGAGTACCAAGGTCATCTAGCCAATTGTAAATTGCAAGGGTTTTCAAATATTTTTGCGATTTCATTAAGAGCAAATGATGCGGGTGTGCGGAAATTACATGCTTTCCAGGTTTTTGATATAAACATTTAAAATATTCCTCAAAACGTTTGACCATTTTTGACAATGAAGTCTGTAATCTTTAGACCTGCAGGAAGTTGGGGCCTACACAAATGTTATTCTAATTACTGAAATCTGCTTAGAGCTACTCTCGACAATCCGAGATACATAACGGTTTTTTAAAAGCCATGGTTTAATTTCCAGCGCGAAGGATGTATACATGCATGACCGGTTACTACATTAGTTTAAATTGAGACCCATGGACTGCTTGTGGGAAGTCCCCATGTAAAATTGCAAATTTTGTTAAAAGTGTGTGACCCACATTTAGACATTAATAATGAATGTATTGCATTCCAACGCATCCTGAGCACAAAACACTTAAGGTTTGTAATGCAAGGAAGGTTGTATTCATAACTTTGTTTTTCAGACTGTTACACCAATTCAAGACATTGTTGTCTCAATGGTTTCCACAGTCAATTCAAGCTTAGTTTAGGTAGCTTGATAATCAGTGCGAACTTTTTGCAAGCCTACGCAGTTGTTCACAGTTTGATTGCAGTTAGAGTTGATCCAGCTCTTGAATGTTGTCAAACAATGAGATATTTTGTTTAGATACAAATCGGAATGTAGCTCATATCATTCTGAAACGGCAGACAATAAGCCAAGTACAATTTGTGTGTGATGTTGGCAGAGATTGGTGGTAGCAGCATTTTTTCTTAGGCTGTTGCGTTTTAAGGACAGCTGTAGGCACGATCACGGACAAGATTTTATTCTAAAGATAGGTGTAGTTCCGTGAATTTGATTGCATGGCCATGAAACCGTACCAATTTTTCTCAGTTCATTGACTGACGTAAGTGTAAATAGAGCTAAATAGGACAAGGTAGTTTGAGTCTAGAAATTTGTGGGGTCTTTCCCTCAAATAATGGACCAAAAAGGGGAATTTTGCCCATGGAGTAAATAAACCATGGCAGCACAGAGTACTTTAGAGCCGAGATGGTACGTAACACCCATTTGATTGATTACGCTCTGACCAATATCCTCGGTGGAGGTGTGCTAACAATCAGAAAGAAGCAGTACCTTTAATAAATCAAAACATTTCATTGGAATTTAGGAAAATATTTATGATCAAATAGTATCTCTCCTGTGCAAACACGGGAATCACCAAGCCACAAGTTTGTCACAAGCCACTGAATTGGTACAGACTGAGGTCATACGGTTATTATATTAATGCGCATCTTTGATTAATAGGTGGGCAGGTGTGGTCGGTAAATTACAAACAGCAGCAGGCTTGTGTTCAAGGTGTTTGAGAAGACCACGCATTGATTTATGTGCCATATAAACAAAATACGAGGAGGCTAATAAAATTTAAAAAAATAAGCCCAATATGGTCACCCAGACCTACGTGTCTTAAACCGAGTAGCCTGAAACAGGCATGGAAGAGGTTTCTGAAAAAGATGAAAAATATGTGATATCAGCAGGACCCAAGCAAATAAGTTACATAAAAACTACAGTTGTATAGTGGGATTGAAACCCATTCCACTGCATTAGTCATGCAAACCAGTTTTCGTGTAATCTTTGACAAGAATTTTATTACTGGTACACTGACGGGTTTATAGGAACAGAATACTATAATTCATAACTAGTACCCAAGGGGACTCCTGTGAAACAGGCAAAAGACCTAAAGCAACCTGCATTTCCTAGAATGTCCATCGAGGCCTCCATTAAAGAACTGAATTGAATTAGAGTTTGCCATTTAACAGTGTGAATGTGTATAGAAATCATTTGTATGAGTTTAGTAGTCGTGAGATAGTCGTCGGGAAAATCTAGCCTTTTGGACGGTAATTTCTGGTTGAGAATATAAGTCAAACGAAGTGACTACGTGGCCGGTTCTGCGGGCAGACTTCATTGAAAGGAGGGGCAAATTACTCGGTTCGTAGCTAGGCTCAAATCAAACGTCAGACTAAGAATGGCTGCTGAAAGAAAACCTGAGAAGGGGGTGTTTTAATCAAGGCCTCATATTGTTTGTGACCATGCAGGCCTAAGGAACATTTTCAGTACCCTTGTAGCTTCGCTTAGGGTATTGCCTTTCAAATAGAAATCACACAGGAGTAGGTAAACAAACTATTACATTGAGGGGTAAGACGAGTAGCATTTTGTGCCCCTTTTTTGACTCGTTTATAATTCATATTGCAGTCTTGTGAGCTCCAATATCCTCAAGACTGGTCATTTTATATACTATCTCAGTGATATTGCAAGGGATAGGACTATTTTTCCAGGTCTCTCATGGGAAACGCTTGGGAAGGTGGAATCAGTTTTGATTGTTCTTACTTCTTTGAGCGGTAATTTTAAATAGTAGGTAATTGCTTGTTTTATAAGAAAACATATTGTAGTCAAGAATCCTGAAAGGTCATATGTTGTAAAATTCTTCTAGAGACTTAATTCTGCTATTCTCACGATATGATGGCCTGTAATCATTAATGTACCTGGTGAGTGTAAGACATTGTGTGGAGGATAGAAATGTTGTGAAATTTTGATTACACAGTATTTTGAGGGGTTGGCTGTGGTCTAATGCTTAGTGAGAAATCAAACGCCCACCTCCAAATAGGCGTGAATTCGATGCCTAGTATTGTTAAAAGTCGGTAAGTATAAAAAGTGTAGGGAAATGTAAATTTCCAATTTGACATTACTTTTTCCTAACTTTTATAACTTACCGACTGGGGAATCCCGCCCTCCCTCCCCACCGTTATTGCTATGCCTCACATTGAGGGGCTTTGTAGGAAATAACTGGGGAATCAGAGATGTTACGATAGGGTTGGGCGCGTATATGGAAGCGCGAAAATCTTATTGTAATCTTGGGCGGTATATAGGTCCTAGTCCGGGAATATGCCTATAGTATTGTTAGAAGTCGGTAAGTATAAAAGTTAGGAAAAAGTAATTTCAAATTGGAAATTTACATTCACCATTTTATGTGTGTGATGTTCTCTCCGAAGCACCGCAGTTGCAATGCCTGAAAGCACTGGTAGAAACTCAGATGGAGTGGGACGAAGGCAGCCTGTAATGGTTCTCATGAAAATCCAGCCAGGCGGCACAGGAGTTTATTCCTCGAAGATACCTTTGCACATACTGACTCGATATGCTGCCTATAAGTAAGCTGCCGATCAAGCTTCACTCCCAGATAAGTTGGTGTAGGATTGTAAGGCAGAGGCGCTCCACCGAGGTTGATTTGAAGCTGTCGATGAGCCTCTTTTTTTTGTTACGCTGGAAGGCAGTAGCGGTGGTCTTGGCTTCACTCAGCTTAAGTCTCCAGGTCTTGAGATATGCTGCAAGTAAGGCCATATCTGCAGTAATCGTAGACATGTCATTTTGAGGTAAATTGTTGATGTACAAGTTGAACAGCATGGGAGCCAGTACTGATCCCTGTTGGACTCCTTTCCTCAGATGACGCAGTCGACTGCTCTGCCCATCACTGGTCTTAAAACCCTTTCCCTGGACCCGTTCTAGGCACATTCATGGGCGTCACACACCAGGGACTTTAGGGATAAAGATTGGCAATTACTGACCTCCCGTCGGCAAACATGTGTGGGCACATGAGCTAATATCGGGTTGCAGTTTCATTGATAAACGGCTTTGAGGCGAAACACTCTGGCTAGAAAATCTACGGCAGTCTGCGGTCGGAATTGCTATGTCTCGCTAGTTTTGAGTAATGGTTCAAGTTGACTGGCCTAAAACAATGGAACCGCAGAAGCGAATCTGGCTAGAAGTAGCCCAAAGTCCAGGAAACGTGTTATAAACAAAGCTACGGTTTGCAAGCATGTTACATATGAATTGCACAAGGTGACGATCCGGGATGGTCCTGAGAAGCTTGAGTGTCAAGCCCTGGTGCCACACGGTGTCGTATGCTGCAGTAAGGTCCCCCAAGATGACACCTGCCTTACGACGCTTTTCAAAGCTCTCATCAATATAATTTGTGAGTTTTACAATCTGATGGATGGCTTGTTCATCAGACAGATGGGATTCGACGACTGGCTCCAGCCGGACAAGGATCAGCCTCTCAAGTAGTTTGAAGGAAACACACATTAGTGATATTGGGCGGTAGTTCTTGTGGTTGTCAACAGGCTTGTTTGGTTTGGGGAGTGCGATGATGGTAGCCCTCCTCCAGATCTTGGGTAAGGACTGGTTGGCAAGGCAACATGTGTAGAAGTCCTGGATCCATCCAAGACATTGTGGGCCGCAGTGCATCAGGAACTCCGCATGGTATATTATCAAGCCCCTGGTCCTTCCACTCTTTAGTTGGCTGATAGCAGAGGTGAGCTCATCCAGTGAGAAGGGTGTTGAAAGTGATCCGTCCACGTCTGGGGCTCGACCCAGTTTTGTGATCTCTTTTTAATCAAGCGAGTGTGAAGCTTGTGATGATACGATGACGACTATGATGATGATGACGATGCAATGATGTGTGGTGGTGGTGGTGGTAGTGATTTGATGATGATGAACCAATTTTATTGGGTAAAATGACCACAATAGGATTCTAACCTTTTCATACCGATTCGAACCTGTAACCCCTTTTTTTTGGAAATGTAGGTGTACTTGTTGCCTTACAAATTTAAATATTGGTCGACAGCAAACCTCATATGTCTTGTGTTTTTCAATTTTGAATCTTTGTACGTATAGATGACAAATGACCTACACAAAGGAAAGATATTGGCCTTTGTAACACTTTGTTCTTAGCTCAGGCTTGTTTGGATAATCAGGTAGTCCTTTAATAGCTGCAATACAAGTGTAGAAAATATAATTGAGTTACAATAGAGTAGTCAGTTTGTTGAAGCAAACCCGAGGAAACCGCGCTGCGAAATTATGCCTTTAAATTTCGTAGTAAATCTGTAATCTAAATCACATAGTAGCAAAATCCAATATAATCGTGAGTGACAAAGATACTTGTTCGACAAGTATTCCACCTGTAGATTTATTCAATGCATGACTTGCATAGTACTGTACAATAGTGGGTGATTTTAAAACTGAGCTATCCAACGTTTATCTTGCCAATTTGAATAGACTCTGGTTCCAGTACATTTGGCCAGACATGGGTGTTCTTTGAAACATTGTTTTGCACACCTTGAATCTCGAAGGAAGAGGGATAGAGGTGTAGCAGAAGAGCGCCTACTGTACCACGCTGGTTAATCCAATAAATAAATCCATTTTACCTTTTCTTATCTGTCTCAGACACATTATGGTCAAACAAGTGCCATAAGATTTTTAATGGGGGGAAAAGTAAAGCGCTACCTGTTTTTTTTTCGCATAGGATCGAATGTTTGCCATTTCCCTGATAACTAAAGCATAAATGAAAAAAGCTCCAAATGGGTCGATTGCATAGACCTGATCTTATTTTAACAAGCAATATACGCGAGTGGATGATGATGATGATGACGACGATGATGACGACGACGATGACGATGATGATGATGATGACGACGACGATGATGATGACGATGGATGATGATGACGACGATGATGATGACGATGATGATGACGACAACGATGATGATGATGACGACGACGACGATGACGACGACGACGACGATGTTGATAATAATAATAAAACGGTTTTGAAGATTTAAAATCATTGGCATGATCGTCATGTTGAATCGTAGATTTGATTCACATGAAACATGTTCTCAGTCATCCAGTTGATGAAATCAAGTTTGGAAATAAATCAATTACTGGAGCCAGAGTAGAGTCGGATGCTTCGCTTTTGCAGAGTGGTTGTCAAGTTTGGTTGAATGAAGAGTAGCTCCGTATGTGTGAACGATTAGCACGAAACCTTCCATACAAATTATAGAAGATTACCACGAGGATTACAATGTACCCGTCAGTTCATTAAAGCAAACCTAAGGGCACCGCGCTGCCAAATTTGATGCCAGATCATCAAGGCACGCGAAGAATACAATACATGCACCTTGTTCACCTGAACATTTCAGATATTTCGCCAAATGATTCTTTTAATCTCTGGTTGCTTGGGTTGTTCTGGAGGACAAGTCTCGCTGAGTTAATCTATTGACCTTCGTGAAAGCGCCCTATAGCGACCAATACATTTAGTGTCGTCCCTTCAAATTCGGGCATTTTGACAAGTGAATTTCGACTTTTATTGTTACAAGAGGGCGCTATTATGATTTTTAGCCTTCTCAGGAATTCCAAAGGTGCCTATGATCGAGGTTTTACGGTATGTTAATTTAAGCGAATTTCATCGATAGGTTCTCTGATGACGCAAACACCTTAAGTGATGGAGTCAAAAGTATAAACTTAATGGTAAAACAATTTATCCACTCTTCCACTGAAAAGCAATGACAGCTTGTTAGACCTGGTAGAATGATAAAGAATGATGAGTTTTAGTGCTTTATAGTTTCGCGGCACATTGTCTTCATACTATTGAATAATTTATAAGCTCATTTTATCCTTAACCCGTGTCTACCAAAATGGTAACTCTCTAGTGTTAAAAGATATAATGTATTATGTCAATTCGAGGGTTGACAAACAGAAGGACGTAACTCACTTTTGGTGATTTTGAGGTTTTGGTACCAAAAAAATCGGTAACCCCTACAGATTCTGAAAACCATGAAACCTTAACTCAAGTCTACTTCCAATTGCCTATAAAGCAAAATAACACTTCACCACATCTCAATGGTGCACACTTTGTTTACTAACAGAAAGCCTTAACTCTGAGTTACGACCTTCTTATGGTAACTGTATTTGGCCAAACAATGAGTTGAGCTTGCAATAGCTTCACAATTGCCAAATTGCAACAACTTTTTGGCTCCCTATCCCACTTATATTGATGAATTCTTTTGTTTAAAACATTCCAAAGGATTTCAATCTTAAACCTCTGTTTATAATGTGTCAATCATATGCATGATGACGATGTAATGACCACAGATTACACCGTTTTCAGTTACTGTCAGAAGGTTGTACTCAGCACTTAATTCTTATATTAAAGAATTTTCTTTATTCTGCTGTCATAATTAAAAGTTGTTCTTTGCTTACTAACGTTTATATAATGTTTGCTTTACAGTATCACCATATATGAGCTTTAATGAGATGTTTTACATGTTGAGTATGAATAGATTTGCTTTATATAAAATATTTAACATCAACTCTTCGCAAAAGCAGTAATTTTTGAGTTAAGGCTTTCTGATGTCAACCTCGATTATATTTTGCATTCCTCCTTTTTTCAAGCAAATAGTAGTAGTATAAATCCAAATTTTAAATCTGGTTTTTTGTCCCTGTGAATGGGGGGGCCTGATTCACTTCACACTCACAGCAAATTGCCCTTACCCGGGTTTCCCAACCTTTTTGTCCCGAGACCCCATTTCTTGACTCTTAGACTTGCGGCGAACCCCATTGCTCAAAATATTATATTCTGAAAAAGACATTTAAGAATATAAATATGAAGGGAGTTTGTTGTTGTGGAGGAGGTTGTCAGTGGCAATCCAATTTTCCAATCCAGGGAAAGGGGCTTTGCAACAAGAGTCGCCTATAATCTATCGGAAGCTCGGAATCACTGATGACAGGAAGCAAGGCATCCTTAATTAAAATATCGGTTGTGGTATGGTGCTCTCCATTCCTAAACAATGCGCACAGTGTGTTGCCAAAATACCACTAATTTCATCACAATCGTGTCATTTTGGGCTTTGAAACAGTCCTGTAAGTGACAATTTATACTGATTTGCGCAGCGAAGCATGCAAAAATTTTAATCAAATACAAATTCAATTGATTAATCAAACACTGCAAAATCAGTTTAGTTTGCTTGACATGACGGAACTTTCATTATAGTCAAGTTCATTTTTGATCTTTGAACATTCCTGTAAGTGACAATTTATACTAGATTTGTGCGGAAGCGAGCGGAAAATATACTAATCAATCCATTCAATTGATTCAATAAACACGGCCAAATCAATTTGGCTTGCTTGACCTAGTTAAATTTGTTAAATTATCATAAATTATATTATTAACCAATTCTGTTCTTGCCCTTTTGGACAGTACTTTCATTTTTTTCCCATTAACTTCACGGAACCCCCTTCTAGGGTCGCGACCACAAAAGGGTCCCGACCCCCAGGTTGGGAACCTTGCCTTACCCCCTCCTTCCACGTCCCCAATTCAGTGCATTTTTATCTCCCTCACAACCCAACCCCCAACTCTCTTTCTCCCACTGGCTGCTTCCAAGGGGTCCTCTTTGGGTTCCCCTTCCTAGACAGCCGACTCTGATCAGGGCCCTTCTTAAAACAAACATGCTCATCACCAACTGGTCCACTGCTTTCTTCCAACCAAATCTCATCAAGTCCTCAAGGGGGTAAAATTCCCAACAGGGGGAAGCTGCCCCCCCCCCCCCCGCGTTATGCCACTGCCAATATTTAGGGGGACTGTGGTTTGATACGAAGTCCCGTGTGATTTCAATGATTAAAGCATCACACCTATTTAGGTCCCAGAAACAGCAAAAGTTTTGATGAGAATTCCCAGGGTTGCGAAGGCATGCCATCTTAGATTTCACAATGGCCGCCATTTTGTATATTTTCAATCATATTCGAGTGTGACTGTGGCCTAGCGAAGGTAGTGTGGCGCCGAAAACTCGTATGTTAAACACCCACTAGTCTGGAAATGATATAGGTAGATTAGAAAATGAACATTAGACTGGCAAGCCCATTTTCTGTTTTCAATGGCTTGCCATTACCATTATTATATGTATTTTTTCCGCAGTCTTTTAGTAATGAGTTTCATACAAATTTAAATTTAGTGGCACCAGTTCTCCATTTAACTAGTCCAAGGTGATAAATAGTAATTCTTCCATCTCCCATCTTGTAATAATTTGTATTTCAAAATGGCTGCCATTTTGACAACCTGTAAAGTCATTTTTTTTTTGTGTAAACTTTATTCAAAATAAGTTATCCATATGGCTTTTATGCTAGCCCTGAATGCTATGGTGCCTTTGGCTTCCACGAGTCCGTGAATCCAACAGTTTTTTACTCGAGCCTAAGTGGCCGGTGTAGAAAGTTTTTATAGTCCACCGACTCATAGTCACCTACAACGGTAAAGAATAGTTGACGCTTCACAATTATTCATTTTCCGTCTATGGAGCCGATTATATCTCCTTTTACCAATCTGTGTAAAAAGTCCGCTCCACCGACAACAAATGCAATAAAGCGTGAAACTAATCGTGGACCTGAAGAGTCAACTGAGGCCAAACTCTTCACTTGTACAGTAAGTGGAGTATGAGTCTAGATACTATATCGCCTGCCACACGTTAAATGCCAGTGCTTTCAATTAACGCTTACGATTAATGCTTTGAGGCACTGAATCGCAGTGGACGTCACTGACCCGGAAAGATAATGCACTATAGTATTCTTGTTCATAATCATACATTTTATTGGAATGGGCTGAGTGGAGATGAATTCTACTTACAACATTACTAACCATCCGATTAAACTTTGTTAAAGAAGATGACAAGCACGCTGTCCTTTTGTACAGGTGTGAACAGTACCCATGATGATACACACTGAGAACTGTACGGAGTCTATTTTGTATGATTCCCAGTGAAACTGTGTGTAGGGTCGTTCCCATAGAGTGTTAATAATATTACGCTGGATTTGGAGTATCTATTTGGTATGAGTCTTTACAAAAGTGCACTGTGGGGATTATTGTTTATTTGTAATGAGTCCAAAACTGAATTTGATTTATCAAGAACAAGTGCCGCTATAATCATATTCTGAGTCCTATGTCATAGCAGATGAGATGAAGTAGATGTGACGGTAAAACAAACAGGAGCAATAAATTAACACTTCTTTAAAAGTGTAAAAGTTGTCTATCACTATCACGGCATTCGTCAGGCATGAATGCACTTTTTAATGTTTAAAATGGCCATAAACATTGTTTAACTGGGCATCGTTTGACTCAAGCATTTAAATTACTTGTATACAGTTTTTGCCACATTGTTATCTCAACTGCAAGTTAAACCAATGTTTTTACGGGAATTCTAAAAGTGTTTGCATTGATTAGGATGCCACTCTTTCTGCATCTTGCATTCTCAGACTCGATGAATCATCCCACAGTCTCGTAACAATATCCATTCTTTCCAATGTGCCCACAGTATTGGTACATCAGCGTGGCACAAATCACACTTCAGTTACTGTATCTGGAGAAGGAGGCACGATTTCATCACTGGCTTGAATTTGCTATTCACAATGTACCCGTAGTACTTGGGCTGGTGGTAACTTCGGATTGAGTGGTAGTGGGCCCACATGACAGCTGGTAAAAGTGAAGCTCCCGACACGACACTCTGATTGTGCCTGTTTCTTTGTTCTTTCTTGCCTTGTAAATCCACATATCGAGAAATTGAATAGGTCTCACCAGCAGCCAATAGCACACCCAAAGCTCATTCTCTGTAGTCTAATGCCTACCAATAAATTGATGCCACATCTGTAAGAATTTTATTCACCATACACAGAGTGCTTTCTACTGCCATTCTGCGCTAAGTACCCAAAACTCTGTATAGATACATGTTTTGTCGCAGGAATATAATAAACCACATGCCCCCCTATTTATCTTCAATTCTCTGGATGCCTCAGAAGGCCGCAGAAGCTGGCGTTTTGGAAGGACTTTAAAGAATTTGGCTCAGATTATGACAAGGCTCGGAGTGGCAGAAATCCCATTTGAAGCAATCTATTCTGCCTGACACAAAGCATTTGTGTGTGAGTTGTAATTTACCTCGTACGTATAACAAATGTGCAGATGTACAATTTTGTATCTGTTTTGGAAGCTGACGAGACCTTCTATTCTTGATGTGAGGATTTTGATTGTCGCACTAAGTAACAACAAGGCCAGAAACAGGCACAATCGTGTGGTCTGCCTCTACCAGAGCAGCACTTTTCACTAGCTACCATGCGATACCACTATATGCCGATGATTATGTACAATTAACAATATCAATTCAGAGTTGCAGCGACCTAATTACTGCAGATGGGATTTTAGTGGATGACAAATTCCACCAGGATGAATTGCCTCCTGCTCGATGCAAATAATTCATTTGGTGAAGTGATTGTGCCAAGCTTGATGTGCTAACAATTAGTGCAAATGTATAAGGGACTAACTGTACAGAACTTACGGGCTGTTCCCATTGAGTCTGATGATTAAAAGAAAAAAAATGTTGGACGTACCATGGCCCGGGTCCATCATGGTAGATGAGGATGACAACCGCGATTTAGAACCTTAAAGGTCCATGGCCCGATCGCTAATAGCACTGTCCCCAGAGCCTCAGATTTTACCGGAAGTGGTCAACATTTGGTTCATCAGAAGAAAGCTACTATTTTTCCATTTACCATGTGAAAACTATTAGGGCCAAAGGATGTTTGGTGTGGACGTAGTGTACATGAGCGAAAATGGTACACCATTTGGTAGACCAATATTAATTTTACCACAGTACTCTATGGGGCGTACGAAATCACGTTTTATGCTCTCACATGGAAACGCATTGGAAAATATCGACGCGAAAATTTACAGGTGGTGGGTTTTTGGGGTGAAAGGTGAAGGCCCAATCTATCAAGCATGTGAAAACTTCATATCCTTAAACGGGCCATCCCCCTTTAACATGTTCATTGATTGTGGTAAATAAAGAATAAAATACGAAGTGGATTGCTGTGAGCGCTGCTCAGATAAATCCATGTTGTGGGCTCATACCAAGTTTAAAAACAAAATCCAAAGTGCCACTTTATAGAGTGTAAAAATTGCACTTTGCGTTTGTGGACAATTCTGCCAATCTGATCTGTTATGATATAGGACTCGTGCAAAGTGAATTATACTAGTGAGCTTGTTCTTGAGATAAAACATCTGGGGGACATCATACCAATTTTAAACAACTAACAGTGCAGTTGTAAGGATCTCATACCAAAGAAAGTACTCCACATCCAGCTTAATACAACACTAAGCGACTACCCTACAGGAAGCTTAAATGTACTTATACAAAATAGACGATCTACAGTTCTACAGTGGTGGGATTATGGGTTGTTCTATGTTACATATGGTGCAGTTGTTTTTGTTATCTTGTTTAGCCATCTTCTTACCAAGGGGGTTGGTGCCCCCGTAAAACTTTCCTTTGGGTGCGTTTTGAAAACGTCAATAGTTATGCAAAATGCTTTCCAGGTTTTCTTCATTCTTTTGGTAATTTTAGCGAGTTTTGGTAACGTCGGTTATAGGGTATGCAGTAAAGTCAAGGAGTGGGGGGGGGGGGGGGTTGCACCCAAGGATTATTCTTATTAGTACAGCTCTCTTTCAACTTTATGTTCATGGAAAACTAGTCAACTGGAACTTGCCACCTTTAAAGCCTGAAAAACTGCATGAAAATCCAAATGTTTGTACCCTTTGTGCAAATTGGATTTTCGCCATTTTGTGAATATGAACAATTTGCAGACTTGCAGAGTTTATATTACATCATTGTGATGTCATACTAGGTTTTGTTTCATACTTATTTAGTATCAATAGAATAAGGGACCATAGATAGTCATAATGGCTGCCATTTTGAAATACAATATACAAGATGGGGATTGAAAGGATCCACTTTTTTATACTCTTACCAAATCGAAAACAATCTTTATATAGCATCTTGACTAGTTTTTTTTTTTTTTTTTTTTTTTTTTTTTTTTTTTTTTTTTTTTTTTTTTTTTTTTTGTTTTTTTTTTTTTTGTTTTTTTTTTTTTTTTTTTTTTTTTTTTTTAATTTTTCTTTTTTTTTGTTTTTTGTTTTTTTTTTTTTTTTTAAAAAAAAAATGGCAGACTGTCAAACCATAATTCAAATTGCCTTTACAACAAAATAGTCAATCTGTTGGCATTTGTATGGAACTCACCACTAAAATTACTGCTGAAAATGTCAATAAACACGTAATTGGCGGCCATTTTGCAAAACAAAATGGCTGCCAGTCTAAATGTTTTCTTTGTTTCTCTTCTTTCTAGCTTTAAATCCTTTCCAGAGAGTTTAAATTGTGTTTAACATGAAGTTTTTGGCATCAAAACTAGCTTCCTAGCACATTCAGAACTTGAGTATGATTTTGAAATTATAACCAAAATGTCAGCCATTTTGAAAACCAAGATGTCCGCCATCTGCCACCCCTGGGAATGCTCCATCAAAACTTTTCTTGTTCCCTGGGACCTACTTAAGGTATCTAAATAGGTGTGCTGCTTTATTATTGAAATCCCAGGAACGGAAAAAAAACAAAAAAAAAACAAAAAAAGGGGAAAAAATAAAAAAAAAAAGAGGAAAATCCCACAGTCCCCTTACCTAAAAGCCCAAAATCCAAAGCAGCACATTGTATTATTCTCTGTACATTATAGATGAGTTAACATGTGAAGCTCAACCCGGACAACGAACAAAGCACTTCCCGACAGTTTTTGTGTGACATCTCAAGGGCTTGTGCTGTTTCAAATTGTGCTCAATCAGGCGTGATAGGCTCTTGAATGCTGTCTGTATGGGCATATTCTTTGTACCTCTAACATTCGTCGACCAGGTGCTAAGTTGTTTTTGTAAACATTAAAAAAAACAAAAAAACCGAAAAAGGAAAAAAAATTTTTCTATTTTTTTTACCATAGATGTGGTAGATGGAAGTTGAAGAAGAGGAGAGACACGGGTGTTCTAGATATAATAGTAGACCTTGAACTTAAAGGTGCATTTTGTGATTCAGGCACCATGCTCTTTTTTATTTATGGTTGCACTACATATCCAGAAACTTATTCCCAAAATTTTGGATTTTGTAGTTTGGTGTTTAAAGCAAATGCTCGCATTCACATCACTGCAGGACCCATAGGCTATTGTTCGTGTACATAACATATAACATTGCACATTTCTTACAGATACCTTGAAATTTGCACGTAAAATTAGGCACACACATGCATTTCCAAGGCTATTGGTTCAGATGATATCAAAAAATTCTAAACTTTTTTATTTCAGTTAAGTTTGGGAGGAAGAGATTGTGCAATTTTATATTGTCTGTACACGAACAATCGCCATGGTCTGCACTGTGATGCGAGCATTTTGCTTATAACACCAAACTACAAAATATCCAAAATTTTTGGGAATTTATGTTTGTGCTGGAATAAGACCTGTGCCTTTCAGCCTCTTATTACTCAGTATCTATTGCTGTTTTTCTACTCTAACCGTTCAACTCCATTCGATGAGTAGTTCATATCAGAGAACTTTTTAGACCCACAAGTACTTCTTGTGTCTATACTATACTACTGGGGTTTTTTGCAGCCAATGGTTTTGTTAACTGGCGTGTGTTATATCTTATATCGTATTGTCTGAAATTTTGTATTGTGTGTTGGAGACGTGGGAACATAATTCAGCGTTTCGTTTTGGTGACAATAAGGTGTGAAAGCCAGAGTTTAGGGTCTAAACAAACAATTGGTGAATTTGGTTCGTGACGTTTCATACAGCTCCTTTTGGATGTGTGCCATTTTGTGAATGGCTATGAAAACGTGGTGACTAGTCAAAAGTCAATCCTGTAAGCCTCTTGGCAAGCCTTCCCCTATCACTTTCCTTAGTTATTCAATCATTGTGCTTGCAATTGTGTTTGTTTACTAATTAGGGTCACAACCTTGCAAGGACACTTCCATTCTGTTGGTATTTCCAGGCTCACCAACAAGGCTCAACACCTTTCTGGTCAATGAGCATAGTACATGTTTTACAATGGACTATGGGTGTAACATTTCTGCACAGATAATTTTTGAAAAATGGTTTATATTTCCTCATAATTTAAATTGTGTTTTTTCTTCCATGGTAAGGCCCAGCATTCACTCCAATCGAATTTGACACTTAGTGACTGCTAATTAATTAATCCTGGTCAGTCAGATAGTGTAATAGTCCGTCTACCCTCCCTATCCTCGTACCTCCTCCTACCCCAGTAAAAATTCATTTCTTTCTCAATTTAAAATAACTGTCTGTAATTTCCCTATCACTAACTTTCCTCCTCGGTCTGTGTGTGTGTGTGTGTTGTGTGTGCAGGGTGCATGTAAGGGGTGTGTGTGTGTGTAGTGTATGTGTGTCTATGTCTGTAGCCTGGTCCTGTTCCAAGAGAAGATATCATAGCTTCCCACAATGCATGCTTCCATTGGAAGTTTTGTACAGATTGTCATTAATCGTTTAGGGATGGAAACACTCTTAAATACAAGTTTGTGATCAGTACTGGCAAGTTAGCCATGTTTTTTCATCACTAACTGAA
>JAMKCH010008974.1:0-29079 GCA_023653785.1 Ophioderma brevispina
AAAGCTCGGAACTTAGGATGCAGTGTTACATATTTTGCGCCAATGGGCGCTTTTCTATGTCTTTATTTGAAAGACAGAATGTGTAACATACGTAATTAAAGCTTAAAACTTTTTGCGCCCCATGGGCGTTTTTCTATTTTCTTATTTGAAATGAGAGTTACGTAACATCAAATTAAAGCTAGTAATCAGGGATGGAGTTTTAACACATTTGCGCCCAGTTTTAACACATTTGCGCCAATGGGCGTTTTTCTATTTTCTTTATTGAAATGACAGGAGAGTTTTACGAACAATCAAATTAAACTTTAACTTAAGGATGCAATTGTATTTATGTTCTATTTTGCGCCAAATTAGGCGCCTGTTTATTTTCTTTATTTGAAATGGACAGGAAGGTGTAACCCCCCCCCCCCCCCCCACCCCCCCCCCCCCCCTCCCCCCCCCCCAACAGTTAAATTAAAGCTTACAACTATGTGAGGTCACAGGTCACATACAAGGTCAAAGGTTCAACGGGAGATCAAGTTGTAACAAGGTGATTGGTTCTATGCAATCTTATGCTCATGTACAAAATCTACTTTAAATCAGTTATATTGCTTTTTATACATGTTTCTGTAATTAATTAAAGTGCAACTTCAAACTAGGAAAACATCTACTCCTTTAAAATGCTTTTTAATGTCGTTTTATTTTTGTAAAAATTATGCCTGGCGACCGAACACAGGTTTTGTGTCGCCTGCCCTAAGGCAGGAAGACAACATAGGGATCACTTTGCCACTGTTGTTGTTGTTGTTGTTTGTTGATGATGTCTGGTGTTGTGTCTGTTGTGGACAAAGGGTTAACATGCAGTAATATCCACATACTTGAGGATTACCAAATTGGGTCACAGGTGCAACATGGCATCCCACTTGTTGATGAGGTCAAAAGGTCATTGCCAAGGTCAAAGGTAATGTGAGGTCAAGTTGTAAAATAGGCTGAAAATGTAAAATGACCTCATATGAAAAGTTGAAGTTCAATGGAACCCAAACTTGAATCATAGGGGCAACATGGGATCCCTCATTGTTGATGAGTCAAAGGTCACAGGCAAGGTTCAAAGGTCATGTGAGGTCAAGTTGTAAAATAGGATGAAAATGTAAAATGACCTCATATGAAAAGGTGAAGTTCAATTGGAACCAAACTTGGAATCATAGGTGCAAATGGGGTCCCTCTTTTTATGAGGTCAAAGGTAACATACCCAGGTCAAGACCACATCCCAAGGGCAAAGGACATGTGAGGTAAAGGTGTAAAATGGGCTGAAAATGTTAAAATTGACCTCATACTGAAAAGTGAAGTTCAATTGGAACCAAACTTGATCATAGGTGCAAACATGGATTCCCTAAAATTTGTTGATGGGTCAAAGGTCACATTACCAGGTCAAAGACCACATACCAAGGGCAAAGGGCCATGTGAGGTAAAGTTGTAAAATGGGCTGAAAAGTAAAATTGACCTCATTTGAAAAGTTGTAGTTCAATTGGAACCAAACTTGAATCATAGGTTGCAAACACGGGATCTCTCATTGTTGATGAGGTTGAAGGTCACATATCAAGGTCAAAGGTCAGTTGGCCTATCATTCACTAACCGAGACGGCAGGCGACACAAGTGGGTATGAGGACAGATGTATTTTTTTAAATACTGGTCTCCAATATCTAGGTTTGTTGGGTTCAAGTGGTGGGGTCAAGGCAAGGATCAGGTAGTGATCCTTTTAAAAAAAGAATGGTATGGTAACTCTTTCTGCACCTGTACTAAAATGGTCGGTGAGCTGTAGCTGAAAAAGAAGGGTACCAGTCTGGGACAAATAAACAATAGATACTGGTGGGCTTAGAAAAGAATTATCATCTCAGGAAAGGTTTTGCAATCAAAGGAGTTAAACTTTTTGGCACCATCAATGATGATTTTTTTAAAGAAAATGTGCCCAAAAGGATGTAATTGTTATATATTATATTCTGGCTCAGCTATAATATGTGGAGCTTTAAGTCGTCATATGATGGGCGGATATTATAGTCGGTTTGGCAGAAGCATTCAGAAATCCACTGTAGCTGATGAACAGTGGCCGAATCTCATCAAATTTGAAAGTGCACTAGCTCCTGTTGAATCCTGGGTTTCCGTAGGTTTCCTTAATAATGATGGAGTCATGCATTATTAATGAGTATAGGTGAATAATAAGGTGAGAAGCACAACTGTTATGAAAAATAGGGGTTTTGATACGGTCTGGCGAACCTGTAGACTCCGACCTAGCGGGATCCTTTAGGCGGAGCGGATAGGTCGGAGTTGAACAGGCACGCCAGGGGACTTTCAAAAACTCATTATTTTTCATAACGGTTTGTGTTTTGAATTCTTTATCTTACAATACGTCGTGACAAGAACGAAAATCGATTTTTTATAATTATTCAGTAAAATTGAGAATATAGTTCATTTTTTTTTAAATATTTTGAAGCAGCGTTACATTTTTTCTTAATTAAAAACCCAATTGAGCTGTTATGGTCACTTGTGGCAGGAGTCTAACACCAAGGTCTAGTCGATATAGGTTTACTCTTCTGGATAGATAATCTTATTGTCAAGGAAAGCCTGATCTGGAGTTAGAAATGGTCCCATCTGATGAGAAGATTATCTATTGACTGGTTAAGCCATGTCTAATTGTTATTTTAGTAGGCCAGGTTTGGATATTTAAGTAGGTCAGTTCAAATAACCTTTCACAGTATATTTGACCCCGGATTCTGACACAAGAATTAAAGATCGTGATACAGATTTTCCGTGGGAACTACCAAAGGCTTGTTATGCAGGCTACGTTTTAGCAAAGAAGATATCCTATCTTAGGCAATTCTTAAAATAGGCATGTCTTAACGCCATCATTAGCACTCTATTGCGTAAAGAAAACAAAGGCAGAAATTCCTTTTTTATACCGTTTCTCCCTCCCTTTTATTTTTAAAATGAGCTGGCGTTATGGGTAGCAATTGTTCAATTGTTACCAGTTTAAAAGTAAACGCAACATTTTAACTGTCTTTTTGAATATTTCCACGACTTTAATTCCTAGCTTGGCCTATTCGTTGTCGATATACATGTATTAGCTAAATGTAAGATGGTATCCGACAATCACAATACACTTTTGTATTGAGTAACTGAAGATTTCCATGACTTGTGAATCACTATCTTGGCTGCTCGTGGGACGATATACATGTATTAGCTAACCATCAGATGGTAAGCCAAACAATCACAATTAAGCTTTTGTATTGAGTAACCTGAAGATTTCAATGACTTTGAATCACTATCTTGGCTATGATTCGTTGTCGATATACAGGTTAGCTACCATAGATGGTAATCCGACAATCACAAAAGCTGTTGTATGGAGGGTCACCTGAAGATTTCCATGACTTGAATCACTATCTTGGCTGATTCGTTAGTTGCGTATACATGGATTAGCTAAACAGAAGATGTAATCCGACAATCACAATAAGCTTTTGTATGAGGTCACCTGTTCTTTCATCTTTGTTATTTCAAACAAAAGGGACAAAATGTTTCGATTGTCCCTTAAAATGGTGAAGAAGAAATTTGCATAACTTAGGAGACACTTTGGCTGAATCGTAATCGAAGATAAGCCAACAAGTAGATGGCAATCTGTATTAACAATTAGTTTATATTGGTCTTCCTAGTAATGGTTTATTTCTTTCATTTGTACCACCAGAGGCTTAGGTGTTTCTAGACTTTCCCTTTGTTCAATTGTCCTTTATTGTTTAACTATGAATATTCATCAGACCGTTATTTTTCTCCGGAAGTGTCCAGAGACCACTTTCGGAAAAAATAACGGTGTGATGAATATTCATAGGTTTAGATAACGGTCTCTGACCGCTTTCGTAACCATAATGGATAGTTGAACAAAAGAAGAACAATTGATAATGATGAAAAGTAAAAGGGCTAGACGTATATGATTAGTTAAAGTTAAAGTGTTGTGTTGAGCAAGCTCACACACTGAGTGCCCATCTCTCTTTCCTTGGTGTTTGGGCCAGACTCATACGTGTTAGTTTTGCTTTGGGGGGGGGGGGTGCCACTCCTCCTGCACAATACCTTCCCAGCATTTGCTGGTACTCATTTATACACCTGGGTGGAGAGGAGTAATTGAGGTAAAGTGTTTTACTCAAATTCAAGGACACAATACATTGGCTGCAGTGGGGCTTGAAATCAAAACCTTTGGTGTATTTGGTCAGGCGCTCAATCCATTGGACCACACATGCCCTACAATATCTGCATATTTAAATACCAAATTCTCATTAATTAACTGTTAAGGGATGGAGTGATAGCCTATGATGGGTCCCAGTGACACAATTCAAACATACTAATGAGTGTTATAATTAGTTAAAGGGAGGTGTCGTAAATTGACAATATCAATAATTAGTTAATTTGCATATTTCAGTGCCAGATTCTCATTAATTAACTGTGACCTGGAGTGATAGCCTATGATTGGTTCCAGTGCTATGTTGTTTAGTGACAGAAATCAAACATATGAGTGTTATAATTAGTTAAAGGGAGATGACCTGAATCATGGCCCATGCATAAATACTGTGTCAAATTAATATTGTGGGGACGTTTTTGCTCATAACATCCAAACCAAACATCTTTCAACCCTAAAATTTCACAGGGTAAATGAGAAAAAAGAGTAGCATTCATTCTTCAGACACCAAGGTTGGTATTCTGAAAGGGAGACTAACTTTAGACCTGGGTTTAAACCAGGGTTAGTCCTACAAGAGGGGACCTTTTTTATTTTCAAAATACTGTGAAAGTTAAATGTAACGGGTGAGAAAATTCCTCATGGATGGGCTAAAACAGCCCATCCATGAGGAATTTTCCCACCCGTTACAGCACACTTTCAGAGTATGTTGAAAGGAAAAAGGTCCCCTCTTGTAGGACTAACCCTGGTTTAAACCCAGGTCTAAAGTTAGTCTCCCTTTCAGAATACCAACCCAAATTTTTGACCACTTTGGTAAAAGCTGGAGTTCTGCATGGGGACATGGCTATGAGAAAATTGTTTTAATGGATGGGCATCCAATATTTTGAGTTGTGGATGCCGGCATAGCTGGTATCCACACGATCAAAACATTGGATGCCTATCCATTATGACACAATCTAAGATGGCCAAAACCAAAAATTTCATCTTTTATTCTCCGTATTTAGAATTGTGTAATGTTGCTTTATTGACATATGGTCAAAAATATTGTTACATCATTCTTTTCTTATTCTTTTAAATTATTGCAACCCTCTTGAAACAAATGTTTAAAAATCAACTACACTGCAAAGTTGCTGCATGCACACTATCCATCTATTACCCTGTAATGGATGGGCAGAGCTTTGACCTAAGCCAATCAAATTTCTTGTTAACATGATAAACCACACCCACTGAATAAGAATTTGTCCTCATATGGTGGTGGAATGAGGTACTTATCTACTGCAGTTGTGCAAGCCGTATTGATTACACAACATATAATCCCTGTTTTGTTACGGAATATTTTCTTATTCCAAAACTGTTGGAGTTGAAGAATCAATTCCGCTGGAAGGGTTATTTCTGATTTTGTTGTATGAATAATGAATGAGGACGAGGTCGTATGTGGGTCATGGGAACACCCATGACCGACCCACATCAAAGCACCCAAATTGGTTTGTGGTTTGCACTCAGTATTGCTGTAATTTCTTTTGAATATTTGGTGAGTTGCTAGGCTTGGCCACCACCGCCTGCCTATGAGTTACAATATGCTCATCCACCAAGGACACAGTTCAGTGGGTTGTACTTGTACCTACATTGATATGAACTGACCTTGTGTGATCTGGGTATCATATCATATACCCCAAAACCAGGGGGTTGTATTTTCTAAATACACTGGCGAATGGAAGGTACTGAACTGTGCCAAGGGAATTGAGATTTTACTAGCTCATAGTGCTGGCTGTATAATTTTGTACCTGGGCATCATGTAGTGTCTCACACTGGATGATGGACTCGGGCTAAATTGGAAATAAATAATTAAATGACTGAATAAACATGCAAAGGAGGACAGTTCAAACTGGCAAATACTTGTGACTTTTCTTAGTGCAGAAAAAACACCATAAAGCACTTGAGCTTTATCATGGTGGATTTGAGATATCTTAGAGAATGATCCCCTGTAAATTGCATGGGAGAAATTAGGAAATAGCTAGGTTGAGTTGCTGGGGACAGAGATTGTCAAAGAGGACATTTTATAGCGAACTGTGGAAGTTGGTGTTGAAGTATCTCCTGCATGAAAGTTCTTGTTAAAAAGTGTAGTTTTAATTAGGTATTTTTTATGTGTCAGTCATATCTTGGCATTAAGAGCTATATTCAAGTCACAGGTTATGCATATTTGCAGGAGACAGTGTGATAAATTTCTCAAACACTTCATTTTTTGTGTCGCCTCACCTGCCTTAAAGCAGGAAGACACATAGGGATTACTTTGTCCACTGTTGATGTCTGTTGTCTGTTGATGTCTGTTGTCTGTTGATGTCTGTTGTTGTTGTCGTCTGTTGTGATAAAAGAGTTAACATTTGCCTGTAATATCTGCATACTTCAATGGATTTAAACCAAACTTGGGTCATAGGTGCAACGTGGGATCCCGTATTAGGGTTTGGCAATCTTTAATGTATGGGGCAAATCATCGGATTGGCAGATCAGCCCATACTACAAAAAATATCAGCCATCGGATCTGCAAGCGAAACCCTTGATCTCTACCCCACATGTATCGTTTGAGTTTCGCAAAGTCACAAGCCAACCTCCTCTTTAATCTATATAATAATACGGCCACTTGAAACTCAGTAGATTAAAGACTGTATACACTTAGTGTTTGTTTCTCTGGTATCCACACAAACACAGTCCCTGTGGTCTAGTGGAATAACTCTTTGCGAGAGGGACTCTAGCGAGAGGGACCGGGTTTGAGACATCAAACTTAATGCACGCTGATTGGTTTGAGTCTTTATCATTACATACACACAACATTTACTCCGCTTTCTATCATTTACTTGATCCCCGCATATGTTGAGTTTTGCAAAGTCATATGTTCTGCTATACTCCATTTCCCTACCTCCGTGCATTGACGTCAGCGCGATATTTATGGTCGCACCAGTAAACCGTGCGCTGACCTAAAGTGGCAGTGTTTTTACACGTGTGCACAAAGATGACATAACTTACAAATGCGCGCGCTGACCTAAAGCGATGGTGTTTTTACACACGCGCACAAAGACAGCACATAATTTGATGTGTCCGTAAAAGCTGCGTCAGGGTTATGACATCACTGCATGGAGGTAGAGAAATGGACTATAGACTCATGCATACAGGCCCACCTCTGTAAACAATATAAACAATTACAAGTATTGTAGAAGCCATCCATATAAAAACCAAAAATCTGTCACATTTGCAATAATCAGTTTTATTAAAGGTGCATTTCTTGATCCTAGCACCTCATTTTTGGTTTTATGGTTCAGTAGATATCCCTGAGAAAAGCTTATTTCCAAAATTTCAGTTGATTCTGATGGTGCGTTTTCTTTGCATCACGCTGTCCCTTAGACCACTGTGTTGTAAGTTCTGTGTGTTTGTAGACTAAAAATACAAAAACACAAAGAGCTGATCAAATTTGTTTGTAAGATTTGGCACACATAATACTTCATAATGGTTCATATGATATAAAAATCTTAACTTTTTAGGCAAGTCAGGGGACGAGGTTGTGGATCACGAAATGCCCCTTTAATAATCTGTGATTTCTGAGGAAATGGGCTCTCTATGTATTCCATATGGGAGACATAACTGGAATGGCATAGCTGTTCCATATGAAGTCAACATGCCTTCTGTGGATGGCATACCCTCAATTCCAGTTAATGCCTGACATAGGGGTATGGATATCACTTGGAATAGTGTACATACAACAAAACAGCATTTTCTGTAATGATGCTCTTATGAAAGACAAGGCCTCCGGCACCATGCGACATGATTCATCAGATTTGTACTTTGATGTACACAAGCGGCTAACCATCTTTTGAGTAACACAATGGCGGTCATTGACCTTCTCGGACATTTCACCTAATATGCGAAATTTTTTATATATGTGAAAATGTTGTATATGTGTGTATGTGCAATGTGCATGCACACTATGCATACCAGATAGTTTATTTCACAAGGAGTTTTATATTAATAACCACCTGCAAAACTATGCACTGCAGATGTGACAATATACTACAGAAATCAGAAACTCTGCTTCTTCTTATTGTGTCCAAACAGTACTCATTGAGCCAGAGCTGGGTGCAGTGTCTGGCTGCTTCACTAAATTCTGCAAGGTTGTTGTCTGTGCATTGTTGTTCCAACAGTGGGCAGACCAAGAGATGTTCCATTGTCTGTGGTGCTATTCCACAACCACAGATAGTATCCTGATCTGCTTCCAGGTAGCCCCACTTCTGCAAGGAAACCTTAGATCGGCCGATTCAGAAACTCTGCTATCTATCTATCTAACGGGCCGCAGCCGAGATGCTATTCACAATGTACGCGCAAATGGGTCAATGTCCCTGTTTGTCGATAGTATGTGGGGATGTCATATGGATCCTGCTGGATGTCTCGAGCATCACACAATGTAGTTAAAGGGGGCGACGACCCCTTTTTAGGCATGGTAATCTGCCCCTCATGTGACGTCTGATACTACGAAATGGTCAATCGCACTATGACAGTGACTGGCAAATCGAGCTCGGCGTTAGGCAACAGAAGATTTAACTTTGGAGGGATTCTCATAATATCTGTTGCTTTGGGTGGGTGTTGGTGCGCGCGCCAGGTATATGTTTTTGTACTTTCGCATAAGAAAAGAAGCTTGAGTGTGTAGGTGGCCATCCGAGTGCTATGCCTGTAGGCTGCTTTTCTGCACATTCTGTCCAGGTCTCAGATCCATATAAAAGGATACTCTCTACACAGGCTCTAAAGAATTTCCGCTTTTGAATGGAGATACCATATTGCCATAGATGGTGTAAGTTTTTGGCAGGCATTCCAAGCTTGTCTCTTTGCGTTACACTGCGATAACAACCAGACAGTGTTATTCTTATGTACAATCCTATCTGGTGTATATTCCCAATGTGCTTCCGGGTTATAAATACCCACGTACATGGTGTTTTGGTTGTTCTAATCCCAGAATTTAAAAATCAGATTATAGCTGATACAATGAGTGTATGGAGTTAGATTTCAGTTTCAAATCCCTTTAGTATATTTGTCCCAGCTTGCTGTACAACAACTGTTTTCTAAAAAGGTTGAAGAAAAAGTTAAATTGTCAAACATTACCTCTTGGTATAGTGGTTGTGCAGGTGTTATTAAAAATTTTCAATGTTAGCACCACAAGCATCTCTCAGAGAGATGATACTAACGTACCAGACGTATAACAGATATGTTGCAAAAGGTACTTCCATTTTATCAGCTATAACTTGATCTTAATCCTGTCGGACAGTGACAACAGATTAGAAGTTAGACCAGGGTTTCCCAACCTTTTTGTCCCAAGACCCCATCTCTTGACACTTAGCTTGCGGCGACCCCCATTACTCAAAATAATATATTCTCAAAATGAAATTTGACCAGTCAAGGAAAAATGGAAGGTTGGGAAACCTTGAGTTAGACCAGGGCCGCAAACAAGTAATCGAGGCTCTTAAGTTTGGTTCATGACGTGCCTACAAAAGTCTGGAAGTAGGACCCATTTCTATACCAATATTTGCCGAAAGAGGGACACATAGCCATATCAGAGATGCAGATTTTGGATCAAATTTAACACAAATTTTCCATTTTTGTTGACCTTTTTAGCAAATTTGGAAAAAATTGACTTCATTTTGAGGAAATTGGACTAATTTCCCCACAATTTGTAGACAATTTTGGTTTCAGATTGATGAAATTGGACTAATTTTCCAACAATGTTTAAAAAGTTCAGTTTCAGATTGAGGATATTGACCTAGTTGAAATGATCTTTTTATATCTGTTATTTAAGATATTTATGTATTTTAATTTTTCTGGGAAATACCTTGTGGGCCGCATGAGAGCTCTTAGCGGACTGCAAATGGCCCATTGGCCGCAGGTTGGACACCCCTGAGTTGGACTTTAAAAAAGTTGGTGTTATAAAAGTAAGTGTTTGAATGTCAAGTTGACTCCAAGACGCACTTGGCAAATAACGCTGTCCTCATTTTTGTTTAATCGGGTCACATATGTTTACCAAGGTTTTTCACTGTGCCCGCATTGCTATGGTGGAAAATTGTATTATTCCTCCGCTCTTCTGGAATAACAATTGCGCATATTCTTATGGTCCTAAGAACAACAGTCCTAAGTCACTTAGGAAATGAGGAACTGGAGTTTCTATTTGGTTTAAAAACATTGTAGTTACCATGGTCATGAAATTGTGTTTTGGAATACTTGTATGCATTGTATTGATCACATGTTTGTATGACTTTATAACATTTTGAAATCCTACATTTTTCATTATGCGCTCAAGTCCCCGGGTCAAAATTACATGCAAATGCAAACAAAGGTTGTTAGTCTTAGTGGTCGATTTATGATAGTCCTTAAAAGTTAGATTGACGATCTCTTAACAAAGAATTGAGGGATGTAAGTCTGGTTAAAGTTTTTTTTCTTGTACTAGAAAGATGGTGACATTTTGATAAGTTGTGAAAATATAATAATCTTTGGATTGGGGTTTTTTCTTCAGTGATTTTGACCAATTTTATCCCAAAGAAGTAATTATTCCATGAAAAGTTTATGGTTTGAAAAGAACTTTATTTATTGACTAAATAGTCTATTAATGTATCAAGGTATGAAGTTGAATGTATTGATGAAAAAAAATGATCCGGCATTCAATTGGTCGAAATAACTAAAAGAAATGTCCCAAAATTTCCAATTTCTTTGGTGAGATGTGGCTTTTTGATCTCTTGAATTATGAAACATATCCACAGCACATACAAAGGTTGTATGTACTCTATTTGATAACATAGCTAACAACTGTTGTAAGAATTGGCATTTTGGCGTAAAAAATGGCGCCAAAATCCTTGAAAGATATTTTGTCATGTGGTGCAACAAAGGTCTAGTGCAATAGCTGCCTTGTGATACATCTGTGGGCTGCCATGTATTAGGACAATGACGTAAATATAACCCAGACCGAAGAATTCTCCCGAAACGGCGTACCAAAATCAGGTGCGCCCAAAGTATATAATGAGCATACGCACTCATTGTCATAGTTTTGGGCACCACTTTGAGTTTAGCGTATCGTGTATTTGGAAATTCCCTAATGGAGACACGCGGTAGTTACGTTCGTAACAACTTAGCGAGTGAAAACAACAATAAACAACTGATGCCAAATGCTATCACTCGGACTCAAATATCTCTTTTCTAAGCAAAATTAACAGGGGTCATCGGGAGATTTTGGAATTAGGGATGCAGGAATCTTTTTAGAAGCATAATTTCTTCAAGCGATGGGTTTTCGCATAATTATTGCAGAAAATCGCGCCGATCAGACAACCTGTGAAACACTGGGGGAAATGCAACACTGATAACATATCGCATGACGCACAGATTTGTATATGCGTGTGCTTGCGACTCAACAGTGACGACACGCTCGTGCTTACGCAGCCAAAACAACGGCACGCGTGTGTGAGAAAGAAAACGGTTACGGGCTTGGGCTATTCAATAATACACGAGATCCCCTCTTGGTTTAATATTCCGGCTCTATGAGTAGGATCAACAAAAATTGATCTCTCTTTGAGTCGGTGGCACTTGAAATGGTTTTTCAGGTGGCTGTGTTGTTGAAGAACCATTTGAACAGCCACTGACCAAACTGAGACTCGGCATACTAGTATGTTTGAAGGGATTTTTTGACAATGGCAGTATTGCACTTAGGATTTGTTGTTCACTCATACAGTGACTTTCAATCCCAAGTATCTCAGGTCATATCACTTTTCAGATGCCAACTGGTAGAATTGAAATTGGGAAAATCTGCAAAATGTAATGAACATCACAAGAAGCTAAATTGTGGTTGAGTGAAGTTGGCTAACTTACTAAAAGTCTGTTTTTGGACACTGACATCATCCTCCTCATAAATGGTAGATTTTGACTTTGTAAGATACATATTCCCTTTTTCGTTACATGCATTATATTTCACAATGCTCAAACCTAAGTTTTATGTAGTTTGTTTTTCTTGCAAAAAACCCCTGATATATTATATCATGATCAAACTCCTTGAATTGAATCATGATTGAACTCCTCAAACAATTTGAATTGACTTTGTTCATTCGGTCATTCCAATTTTTTTTTGTGGTTTTTTTGTGGGTGGGGTTGTTTTTTTTTTTTTTGTGGTTTTTTTTTTTTTTTTGCTGAAGTAAAGAAAAAAGGCAGACTTTTAAAGTTGTTGTAAGTTGAGAATTTAAATCCTCATCCGTGTGTTATTCCATCTGTGGTTGTTCCTTGTCCCATCATTTCCAACTCTACAAAAAGCTGTTTTGTCATATACGGAAGGTGGTATATTTTTTTGTTTAATAAACACCTTACATTGAACAGAAAAGCCTTACATCACACATTTGATGGGACTATTTAAGAAATTTCATGCAAAAAAAACTTCTATTTTAGAGTGCCCCTTGTTGCTTGAACTGTATTGGTGACAACTCTTATCAGGTAGTATGCATTTGAGATAAAATGATCTATGGTGTCAATTACCACCTGTTCATTGGTCATTGCAAGCGAGGATAAATTAAATGAGCCCACAGTGCATGTTTACCTTTTCTGTGAAAATATCGATTATCTTTTGGATTGGAGGTATTACATACCCACCAGGATCGGAATTCATACACGGGCCCTCTTTATACTAAGATCGACAACAAATATTCCGTTCTACTTTTTGCTTAAATAGCACCACTTTTTTGAAGGTGTAGTTAACCTTCATTCTGGTTATGGATGGTAGCTGCGTTTATATGTACATGGTTAAATCTAGTGCAGATGGAGATCAAGTAGTTAAAATTTGCTGTAGAATGAGAGTAAGTGTGTTCTACAAACAAAAAGGTCCATTTTATACTGGCTGTTGTTAGAGTAGCAAGTTTGCTCAGTTGTGTTGATACTGTGGTTGTTGATGCCTCTTCTGGTATTAGGTCCAGTATATGAATAGTCCATGTACTCTAGTTCATTGGCCAGAAATAAGAGTAGTGGTGTCATTGTCATAGCTTTATGAAATAGCTGTGTGACTGTGCAAAATGATGACATCCCTCCTTACCTGATGAGCCCGAACAGAGTTTATAGGTAACAATTCCCAATACAGACCTTTTTTGTGCATCGGAAGCATGGTGCATTGTGCAGTAGTACCCAGGCTAGGTGTGCCACCCAACTCTGCAAAATATGCAAAATTATTGGTGATAGATGGACTTAGGCAATTCTTCACTGGTACCTCTTATTTGCTACGAAGGGTTGATAGCGATTAGTATTCTTAACTGGTAATCTTATTTGCTATCTACTGCTGATAGCATGACTTAGCAAAATAAAGAATGTAACCATTTAAAAATTAGTCTTCTACTGCTGATACATGACTTAGCAATTCTTTACTGTTACATCTTATGTCATCTACAGCTGATTCATGACTTAGTATTCTTTAACGTAGCATCTTATTTGCTACTCTACTTGGTGAATGCATGACTTAGTAATTCTTTAACTGGTACATCGTAATTTGCTATCTCTGCTGATAGATGACTTAGATTCTTTAACTGGTACATCTTTTTGCTATCTACTGCTGATAACATGACCTTAGTAATTCTTTAACTGGACATCTTATTTGCTATCTACTGCTGATATCAGACTTAGAATTCTTCTTTAACGGTACCTCTTATTTGCTATCTACTGTCTTTAGCATGACTTCGAATTCTCTAACTGGTACAATCTTATTTGCCTATCTACTGCTGATAGCATGACTTAGGCATTCTTTACTGGTACCTCTTATTTGCATCTACTGCTAATAGGCATGATTTAGTAGGCCTAGTTCTTTAACTGGTGCATCTTATTTGCTATCTATTGCTGATAGCATGACTAAGCAAATCAGATGTAGCCAGTTAAAGAATACTATCTACGGTACTACTGCTGATACCCCCCCCCCCCCCACCACCCCGCATAACTTAGTAATTCTTTAACTGGAACATCTTAGTTTGCTATCTAGTCTGATAGCATGACTTAGCAAATAAGATGCACCAGTGAAAGAATTACTATCTACTGCTGATAGTATGACTCATTAATCAATCAATCATCTTTATTCAATCATCACATAATCTTACAAAGACCAAAAAACAATGATTTGAGGAGATGATTAAAGGCCAGTAAGCAAGATAAGGCCCGATGTGATCATCCTAAACTAAGTTTTCATACAACCAAACATAAGAACACATACCAAAACAATACATCCCCAACAAACCCTAATTCATATTCAGCTATAGTAAGATCAGCTATACTAGAGTAGTTAGGATGTATACATGGTAAGCAGCAGCCGAGAAGGTTTTGATCAAACGAACGAGATACCAATATCTAAACAGGGGAAATTTCAGAGAAAAATATACTTTGGCAAAATATGAATGTCTGCCGAAGGCCCGCTGCTGCGTGTGGCCCCAGGGAGGGGTAAAGTTACTATGGGGGTCAAATGTTTAAACTGCTCTAATCTAATGTAATAATAGCTTCAAATTATTCCATATGACCGGAGTAAAAAAGTCAATGGGTCACATGCGTGTGGTGTCCTCCTTTCCAATATATTGGGAAAATAAGCTAAGGTCATTTGTTTATTCAGAAAGGTCACCCTCTTTGGCAATACTCCAATTTCTTTTTCAAAATATTTAAATAATATTTAATTATACGAATCCAACTTGAAATGCCTTTACACTTTCGGCATCTTCTTGTTTGTTATAATGGAGGGGGTACCATTCCCTGTAGGATCTTTGGGGATGGGGAAATATCCCCCTCCCTATTAAAGGAACCAACCTAGTCAAACTAAAAAAAGCATATTTGAATCAGTAATCATTAACTAATTTTTTTGATATTTTTTTATCAAATAAATCTGGTAATGGCAGAGGGTGACCTTTCTTGAAGTACAATGACCCTTTTAGCCTATTTCGCCAAATATCTGGAAGGAGGCCCCACACGCATGTGACCTAATTGACTTTTTTACTCCAGTTACCTAAGGAATAATTTGAGCTATATGCATTAGATTTAGAGGCAGTTCAAATATTTGACCCCCCTACGTAAACTTTACCCGCTCTCTGGGCCCACGCAGCAGCGGGTCTCCGGCAGACATTGATATTTTGCAATGTTATATTTTTCTCTAATTTTCCGCATTCAGATATTTGTATCCTCGTTCGTTTGATCAAAACCTTCTCGGCTGCCGGTCTAATGTCTCTTATGTTTAAACTCTAACCATGTTTTGAGGATTTAACATGATCAAAACATGTTTTTTGTCCATACTTTCTGCACATCTTGCAGTTGATCTATTGCTGATATCATGACTTATAATTCTTTAACTGGTACATCTTATTTTTGCTATCTACTGCGAATTACACGGCTTTGTATTCTTTAACTTGTACCTCTTATTTGCTACCTATTGCTGATAGCACGACCTAGCAATTCTTTAACTCTTACCTTGTTATTTTCTCATCTACTGCTTGATAGCATGCTTACTAATTTCTTTACCTAGCCAACTCACTATTATTCACTTCTATTGCTAATAACATGACTTAGTTAATTTTTCTCTCCTCTCTCTCTCATGAAATATCCCCCACTTCCATGTTTTTGTTTGTAGGCATTAAAATAATAACAGTTCAGTCAAATAATTTTTGCTGATGAGAAAAATACAAGCATTTTAATGATGCCCAAAACCTTCAGCTTTGATGTGTGAGTGTTGGCTAAGACCTTTTAAACGGGTGTCATCTTATTCACTATTGCTCTCAAGTCAGGGCATAACTTAGCAAATATATGTACTAGTAGAGAATTACTATATACTGCTGATAGCATTTAATTATACACAACTTTATTCATAACTTCCAAAGACATACAATAAAGGATCAAAATATACAGTTATAAAAGTCTTGGTCTTTGCCCAGTAGGTGGAGCATGACAGATTTCTGGACAGAACACAGTGAAGATGATGACTAGATGAAAGAATTAAAATAATTTATCAAGTCATTTGCCACACACTGATTGTGTCAAAATATAAATAGAAACTCTTTACTGGGAGTGGAGTCCCCGAGCACCTGGTTTTGCTCTTAAAAGCTAAATAAGATGTTTCATAGCAACAATTTCACATAAATTTGTTTGAGCTACAATGAATCCCTCTTCCCCTCTTTCTCTCTCCGTTTTTCTCCCTTTTCTGTTTTTTCTCTCCTCCCTTTCCCTTCTTTTATCTCCCTCTTCCCCTTTTCTTTTCTCTCCTTTCTGCTTCCCTTCTCTTTCCTCTTTGCTTCTCTTTCCCCTTCTCTTTTCCCCTCTCCTTCCCCTTCTTCTTTCCCTCTCTTCTCCCTTTTTCTCCCCTTCTCGTCTCCATTTTTCGCTTCTCCGTCTCCATTTTAGTTGTCCGCGGGCAGTCTTCCCCTGCCCTCCGCGCTGGTTTACCGCCACTTTCTCGGGGCAAGAAATCTCCCCACTTTCTCTGGATATTGTTTAATTGGAGACAAGTTGTCAGTACCATGGTTGTGTGTCAAACATTGACAAATGGTTTGTGGAAATCATCCTTCCTTTTAGAGTATTAATCAAATTTGAACCTTCCAATGACACAAAATGGTCTTCACAATAAAAAGAAACCTGATCCCTTTTTAGAGAAGAAATAGTAAACATTCAGGGGGATTTGGCCTTTAAAAAAAAGAAACGAAGGGGAGAAACATGATAGAATACGTGTCTGCCTTTGAAATGTTGTTTTCCAGGAGGAGTGTTCTTAGGGGCAATAAAAGTATGCCATGGCCAACTGCTCACTGCCCAATCTGGTTTAAATCACTGTTAGAGTCAACAAACACATCGGTGACAATGAGCGTCGTGCTTTCCAATAACATGTTTTTCCGTAATTTTACTTGACTAAATCCCCGCCGTCCCCCTTTAGGACAGATGACATTTGCATTGTGTTACACACAATGAGTGTTGAGCATGAGCAGAATGGTTTAACTTTGCAGTAAAATCTTTTTTTTTTAAAACCTCTAGGTAGTCAATCAGTTGTTTAATGTAGGCCACTCTAACATCTGGTGGGCTTAAATTGTGCTTCTACTTTCCAAATTTGGTTTAGTAAGAGACCTGTGTTATTTGCCACTCAACAAAACTTACAGGCCTGTATTCCAGAAACTTTTTAACTGAAACACTACCATATTCTCTAATTGAATGTTGTTACAAAACACTGCACTAACAAACTTAAAATCCAAAACCTGTTCCCAATATTTTATAGACAGGTATTGAGTTCTTAATGTATGCACCAATTTCCTTTCAACACAAGCCAAGCTTGATAGGTGGTGTTTTAGGTTGTCATGTATCAAGTTTCCTCTTAGTAATAATTACTACTCATAACTTAACCAGGGCGAGTTTTGCTCGGCGGCTAAACTGTCACCCTCATTGGATTTTAAGGAAATCTGATGAGGAGAGTAGCTTGGTTATCCTGGTAAGAATGAAAAGATCTACCTACAAGTGTAAGCTCTGAGAGCTAATAGGCAGCATATCCAGCACATGCTGCCAGTTTGCATGTTTGATTGGTCTGTCCCAAGGCTCCGAGGCCCACACCGAAAACTGTGGATTTACGTCAGGACGGGATCCGGTCAATTATCTTTTGCTCTCTTATCTTTTTTTGCTCATAAATCCTCACGCAGCAGTATTGCTAAGTGCGAGGTGTATCCGGTCACCCCCATTAGCAGGAACAAAAAAACCAGGAATTTAAAACTTGGTTTAACTAAACATAGTTGTTGCCAGTCTATGCTTGATTCGAAGGTAGATACATGGCAGCATGATTCGGTGTTGTTGTATTGGCTATTTAACCCATCACCCAACTTCACATATATTATAATCTTGGCAATGTTCTGGCTAAAACACCACTATCTACCTGATATTTTTGCCAACTTCCCAAATCAAGCAACTCATTGCAGTCATTTTAATGGAAAAGGAAAAGAAAAACATATATGAATGGTGGGAAAAAGTTGCGAATCTTGGAAGCTCTTCCCCATGTAAATTTGTGATTTGGATGAAAGTTTTTACCTTTTCAGATGAAGACATGTCACTTGCTTCCTGGATAAATATGCATGATATGGCATGGAATGGTTGTAATTACAAGGGAGTCAAAAGACAATCTCTTTGCAGGGCGGAGCATTTATGAAACTTTCGTGAAAGGGTTTGTAGATATCACTTATGCATATAACACCCTAGTATGTGCATCCCCATACAATACACCGTTGCACACGTGGCGTAGCCAGAGGGGGTGGGCAGGTGGGCATGTGCCCCCCCCCGACCGAGATTTTTTGTCGTTCCTAATGGTCCGTTGGTGCATTGTCTAAAAGTAAGTTTTTTTCCCAGCTCGTTGCGCTGATAGAGTTCATGAAAAAATGTTATGGTTACTATAGCTGCTTAGGCCTAAATGGTCAATATTATTCCTCACCTATTCGTATCTTTGCGTTGGTGAAAAATTTTTTGTCTCATGCCCCCCCCAGCCATAATCAAAAGAGAGGTGCTAGAATCAGAAATGCACCTTTAGCATTGGAGGGATACTAGACACAAACCAAATGTATGTCAGTTTTTTGTTTAATTGAGAAAATGACTCAATTTACATCTTTGATGCAAGTGTGGTTTGAATTTATGCTGATGTAACCAAATATACTGATATTAACATTTTTTTTGCCAAATTAAACGCAAAGCTAGAGTGGGAACTAAAAAGATAAAGGATCAAATTTGAATACAAATGTGATGGACATTGGATTTCATTATGATATTGTCACATTTTCAACATAAAACATGTATTACCCAAAATAGGAATGAAACCAGCTGACTGATGATGCCACCAACAACCAGCCCTTTATGTCTGTCCATGCATGAACTCTGGCCTTTTGTGAAGGTAATGTTGATATACTGGGGAAACCCCCTATTATCGGGTTATTTGTTTGATACCAAGGAATTTGCACTTCTATAATTTAATTCCTGAGTTATGCTGTGTCATTGTATACAGGTACACCAAAAAATTTGGAATAATTACGAAGTTTCAGTTTAATAAGCATGAATTGATTCATCACCCAAGCACCAGTGTGAAATGTGTTATCCTACTTCCTCAATTTCATAGGTTACTAATAATACTGGCAATTACAATAACTGCGGACGATTCAGAAAACCTGAAAATTAATTTTTGCTGGAACCCAAGGCCAGAAGTGTAGCGAAAGTGTGATGTTGACAAGAAATTTAACTATAAATAGCTAGCATATTGAAAAAAAGTACATTTTATTTAGATGGATCCTATAAAACAAAACCCAGCTTATGGCATTAAAAGTAAATTTATTTTAGAGGGGATCCAATGTAATTCTGATGTACATGCATAACGACCGTATTGTCTGCAATCTTTTTGTTTCAAAAAGAGGGCATTATTATAGGTCATCATGTTTTAAAATATTTTAATTGCAACCATGTGGAATACTCTGGTGCGTACAAAAACTGATTTTTTTTCACAGATGCATTTGATATCATTGTAAATAACTTAGTGAAAAAAAGCTTATTTTGCCATTAGGAATTCTAAATGCCCCCAAACAAATTCCAGAAGCTTTTTGCGAGTGCCGCGAGACAAAAATTAGGGGTTTTATGCTATTTTGTTGAAAAAAGGTTGAAATTGGGTAAAAAGGTCTACGTGGCCAAATTCGCTTCCCCTTAAGGCCAAAAAAAAAAAAATGTTGATTGGCGTAAACCTCGACCGAGACCCTATTTAACCAAAAATATACCGACGCCGACCCTAAATATGTTTTATTTTTTTGTTGCAAAAAAAAAGTTTAAAACCACGTAACACAAATATTTTCTATATATCACGCGATATGATGCCTAAGGATTGCCGGACATTCAAAATGACAATTTAAGATTGTTAATAAACAGTGAAGATGTGCCATGATTTCTTTTTGTTTTTTGTCATATATTTTGTGTTTCTGGTATGGTGAAACATAAAAAATAAAAAACTCTGACCCTACCTACCCTATGTTTTTCTATGTTACGCCAATCAAACCTTTTTTTTTTAGCCAAGTGAGGGATAATTTTGGGGAAAAGGTCGCCTTTTGAAAAAAATTTGCACCTTCCCTAAAAAAATCCTAGTTACGGGCCTGTTTAAATACAAGAATAACAAGATGTTTTTCCACCTTTTACCAAGTTTACACCAATTAGGCCAAAAAAAAGAAGTTTGTCTTTGGACCCGCGCGCATAGCTTTTAAAATCAAAATATGCGCGTAGCGCTTACGTGATGCTGCGATTTATTCCCCTTTTCTAGTTTTCTTTCTGAATCGCACTGGGCCCGGTTCTGATTGATGAATCGTAGAATTGGCCACGTCTCTCCTTGATGGAAGCAGCGGCAATGATTTTTTCCAGGCAATCGAGCCCTTTTATCTTCAATGCAGACCTGTTCTCGCCAGGTGCGGGATGAGTATGGGAGGCCTGGTTGGCACACCCGGATTGTGATTCAAAATTTTGGTGCAAAGGCAGCAGAGCATGCAAAAAAAATATCGCATAGAACATAGCCTTTTTTCTAAAAAAAAAAGAGCGTGGCACTTTGCTTTTTTGACAAAAGGTCCAGAGACAAACTTCTTTTTTTTTGGCCCTATGTACACCGGTATGCAATACTGCTACCATTTTTTTTTTACTTTCTTTATCCTGTTAAAGTGGCATATACACATGTCACTACACTTTGTCTTGTCTGAAGTATGGAGTGACTATGTGTACATACATTCAAACCCGCTTAGTTGCAGTGCACTTGTGCATTGACTTAGGCACATGCTTAAAGTCGGTACAATGTACAAGCCCACATCCTTACTCCATACTTCAGAAACAGAGTATGTAAAACACAAAAGGTGAAACTTGAAAGGTACTGGTCAGAGGCTGTATTGAATCAATCCCACAATGCATTGCAATGTACCTATACTGTACTGTACTAAACAAATGTCAGTACTTAGGGATAAAAAGTGTTCAAGAAAGTTTTTTAAGTACCAAGGACATTTCGACAATATCAGCAAAAAATCCCTAAGTACTCGCACCTTAGGGCCTAAAATGAGCGTAAAGTTCAGGGTTTTTATGTGTTAAGAATAGGATTTTTGTGAGATCACATGACCTTATTGGTTGAAATTTCCCAAAACTGGTGCATTGTGGGATTGACTCAATACACCCTCTGGGTCTCTGTCCTGGTATTGCAAGCAGTAATAATGTACATGCCACTGACTAATTTTAAAGGTGCAACAGAGAAGTTGTGAGGTCAATCTGTAATCTTGTGTGTCATATTGTAGTGATTTCATATCAATTAGGCCCGCATAGGATTACCTTGGTATTTGGCTACAGCAATGTAGTGATTTCCATATAAATTAGGCACTCAATAGATTCCCTTGTATTTGGCTACAGAAATGTCTTAAAATTAAAAATAGGCTATTTTGATTTGCTTATATATTCAATATAAACATAGACTGAATTTCGTATTTGCTGCAATAGGATATTAGAAATTTTCCAATTTTTGTACCAAAGAAATCTCAGCGCAATCCTTTCAGATTGGGATTATGGAAAGCCTTACATCAGTGCAAAAAATATCGGCTTTCATTTTTAGGCGACACCTAATATGTAAACATCTCTCGTAGCACCCTAAGGATAGATAATTAATTTTTGGTATTCATCTTACAGGCAAGTTGTTACATTTAAGTTTGCCAGATATCCCATAAGAAAGCCTGATGCACACAAGTCACCGTTGTGTTTTCAAGGCTGACTCCGAGATTTTTGTAAATCTTATTTTTGTGTAGTCATTAAAAATAGTCATCTATAAATAAAGATAGTCATCTAAAATGCCAATCCAAAGTTAGAGAGACTCGGGAATTTCTGTTTCTGCCGTAAACATTTGTGCACAGTTTAAAAGTGATAGGATAACGTGTATAACAAAAATTACGGCTCCGATTTGGTAACAAAGCTGTTATTTTCTATATAAGGACTTCGATTTGAGCCTTAGTTATTTCACCATTGAGCAGTATATGGACGAGCATCATGTACATGCAAAAAAACACAACTTTGATTTGACAAAATGAGTACGCCCTCATGGGAAAATCTATGAGTCAGCCTTTAATTAGGGATTCAAACCATGTACAGAGTGGTTCATCACAAATCAACAACTGATGCATCCGCATAGTTTTTTCCCACGAGGATAAACGATTATCTCTGCGTCCAATGCATCTGCATATTTTATCCCGCTGGGTGCTTTGGGATAAAAATGCAAGATGTTGGACGCCTCATTGCTTGATGTAACATGTTTGAATCCATTTCAACAACAAAAAAATCTTATGAAAACTTTAATTAAATATCTCCCTATAATATAAAGTTCCCACTTTGACAGAAATCTACTCGTAAAATACTTTTAGCACTCTAAGCAAAAGATAGTTTTTGCATGTTTGGTACTTTGCAGTTTGCATCTGGTTACCTTGCATGTACTCAGAGTTCCAAACGTGACGTGATTAAGCCATACGCGTAAACCGCACTTCCGGGAATAGTAAGCATGACCTTTAAATCTGCATTTCAACTGTGGGTTGATAACGAAATCAATGGGACGCTCCGACAAGGAGATTTGAAGAGTTGAATTACAATATATACTGCCATGAGGGCTATAGTTACAATTACGCACTGAAGGGACCTCACCTCTGAGGAAGTAGAATTGTCCAGTCTCCGTGTGGCGTGACGCTAACAGCGTTTAGGTCTATCCTTGTAAGCTAGCTTCAGACTCGGCATAGCTAAACTACAATCGAGTGCCATACAGGCTGTCCCAAAAAAATGTTAACACCGAACGGAGGTATTTTGTCTACAAACATAAAACGCACACATGGGTCTGTTTTGCTATCTCTAAAGCCAAATAAATACGCTTTTATTGCCGGTTATTTCATTTCAATGTGATATGTAGAACAAAGATCGGCTTGTCAACAAGGAGGGTGAAATTTGGATTGGTGATTGCATTGGTTACAGTGTAAACATTGCGTGAAACATGATTTGTACACATACATCAAAATTGAGTTATTGATTCGGTTATTGAGGCTACTGAAGAATTGACAATCACCTTTTGAACTTCATTATTGTCAATCAAGTTATGAACATTGTCTTATGATCCGCAATACTTGGTGTTTTTCAAAAATAAACCAGTCACTTAACTTTGCATAGCAAACTTAGCCCTATCAAGTCGCTCAAAAATACACAGAATGCTAAAACCCAAACCAAAAGCAAGCAAACAGATATTCCTTATTGAATCCAAGAAAATCTGTGATTCTGTACACAGAATACACCATAAAACACGCAAGCAAAACAAAAAAGAAAGAGAAAATCAGCTATTCCTTATTGAATTCCCAAGAAATCTATGATCCTGTACATGGAATAAAACCATTAAAACACGCAAGCAAACAAAAAAGAAAGAGAAAACTCAGGATAATAGACCTACAGTGACTAATAAAGCTGGTAACATTGGAATATTACGACACCGTAGGCATGCCAAACAGACTCATTACGGGCACCAGAATGGCAAGTAAGAAACCAAGCCAAATTTCCTTGTTAGAAGAAGCAGTTGCGGTAGATCCGCAATGAGCGGTTGGTAAAACACAGTAACAGGAATTCGAGGTCTTCCTTTAATAGAAAAATAAACAAATCTATTTGTTTTCCTTTAAGATGGGGAAAGAAAGAGATGCGTTATGAAGCCAAGTGTATTCATGTTTCATCAACGAATCTCAAGTGCTTTAAGGTAGAAATCGGACCAAGTTGATTTTTCCTCTCAATTAATGAAGCCATATCTTTGTTTTGCGTATCGGATTGGAATGAATTAAATGCAATCAAAGCTTTATTTATTGGCTTCAAACTAATACCAAACAAAGACTCATGCGTACTTTTCTTTCAAAATGGCTTGTCCGAGTGTTAAAATTTTTTTGGGACAGCCTGTATGTTGATTTTCCGGGCTGATTTTTACGCATGCTGAACGATTTTCCGTATTGGCTTGTAGGTATTGTATTTTATTTGGTTTCAGAGATAATACACTCTCAGGCATTGTCAATACGTTCAGCTGGTCAGTAAAATAAGTTCATCTTCGTTAACTTTTAGTTAAACTGAAACTGTTTTCATTTATGACCACAGCTATGATCCTTGTAGGTACTGGCAGGGCTACGATCTCACTGGAGTATGTGTAGGCATCTTGAAATTTATTAGATTAAACAATATCATTTCCATTGTCAAAGTGTCATTTTAGCAATTCACCTTATAACATCGCTCACGAAAATACCTGTAACACAAGACAACGTAATCTGGAAATAGTCTACTACTTGTGTTTTTCCTCATATACAATGGCAAATTTTAAGCTGAATGTGGAATCACTGTAAAAACCACGACAGGAGAAGAGACTAAGGATTCACAGTGAATCGTACCATTAGAACTATAACAGGAAGAAGTGAATCGCATGTGTATTATAGATAGTCAGAGTCCGTAACCAACTTTCTCTCACACTCAGCGCACCGTGGTTGTTGTTGCGTAAGCAATCTCGCGTCCTGTCCTTTTTGTTACGCAAGCCAAGCGCAATATAAAATCTGTGCGTCACGCGTTATGTTATCAGTGATGCATTTCCCCAGTGTTCCATTTAGATCGGAGATATTCTGCAATAATTATGCGAAAACAATCGATTGAAGAAACCATGCTCAAAGAGATTCCTGATCCCCAATGCACAAAAAATGTCTGCGAAGACCGTGGTAATTTGCTTAAGGAAAGAGATATTGAGTCCGAGTGTGATAGCATGTAGCATCAGTTGTTATTTTCACTCGCTAAAGTGCAACGAACCTAAAATACCGCATATGTCATTAAATATGTATAAGGCTTTCCAAATACGCGATACGTAAACAAATATGGCTGTGCCAAATTATGATTAATGAAGTGCATATGCTCATATACTTTTGGGGCACCTCGATTTTGGTTACGCTTTTGTGGAGAAGGCCGCTTGTCTATCTTATATGTCATTGATCTTACCACAGGTACCATTAATCTAGTGATTCTTACAAACTATGTTTGTGAGTTGTTTTGTAACAAAGTCACTATTTGTTCTTGCTGATTTGTAACAAAATCACCATTTGATCTTGTGCTTTTTGCTGCTTTGTAACACGGCCATCCATTTGATCTTGTTTCTCTGGTTGATTCTGTAAACAAAAATTACCACTTGATTTTGGTCTTTTGATGATTCTGAAACAAACGCACCATCTTTTAATTGTTTCTCTTGTTGGTTTTGTAAACAAAGTCACTATTTTCATCTTGTTTCTCTGCTGTTTTGTAACAAAAGTTACATTTGATCCGTGTTATCATTTGCTCCCGTAGCACATTTGCCTCGCTGCTCGCGTTTCTCCGATTGACTTTGTAACAACCACAACCAGCGGAGTTCATGTTTTTCTCGCTAATATGCGACAAATCGCCATTCCTGTTACTGTTCGAAGTAATCTGTTGAAGTGGCGGAAAAGAATTTGCCAAACATTTTCATTCTGGGAAATTTGAATGGATCGGTCATTCACAATTGTATTCACAGATTCAGGAAAGGCATGAAGGGCGTGCCTTTTCAGTAGCTGGTAGTGGGGCCCTTGCAAATCATTGCAATCGTCAGTGTTGTCAAAATATCTCATCTTCTAAGCAACTGACAAGCTCTGGCAACTTGATTGCTGTTTTGTTGGCCTCAGCTTATATTGTCCAGCATAAGCGATTGGTAAGGGTTATGTCGATCTTGTCGACGCTTTGAGCAGATGCATGGCCTCCTGGTATAAAGGACTTATTTTTCACATCTGATGCATCATTGACATTTTCAAGCAAGGTTATCATCTCTGGAAGTTTAGCTAAATTTGCTAATTGCCAATTAAAATATCCAGATTTCATGATTCCTGAACCAAAGTAGTAAATGCAAAATAGGATGATTATTACCTGCTGAAAAGAACGATGTGGTTACTATCCATGTTGTAAGTTTTGTAGTACTAGTAGTTGGGCCTACCTCATGGAGTAAGCTCTCAATACTGCGGAATTGGATTCTTTTGAGCAACTGCAAGAAGTGGCGTGGTTTGGTTTTTCTTCTGCTTTTCATTGTAACCATATGATGACTCTGTCACAAGTTCCTATTGTGGGTTTGACATTATGACTCGAACGCATTCTTCTACCTGAATATTTTTTAGCAGTAGACAGAGAGTTCACATGTACTTTACAAGTAAAAATAAAGCTCTCTTGTCAGACAGCTTATGTTTTAGGTGAAAAAGCATATGATGAATTTTTCCCACAGTACTTCCCACAGTACTTTAGCCTTTGTTTATTTTGGTGACCGCATTGGAACACTTCTGTTATTATATTTTTCATATCACTATATCATATAGTGTTTATATTGTATAATTTGCATAATTTTTCTACTAATTAATTATATTAATTTTCATTATCATTTTACCTTAATTGTATCTCTCTATTATTACTATTATTAAATATTAATTTTTTGTTACCATTTTGTACAATATCTCCTATTATTATCATTATTATTATTTTCATCACTTATTTTATGAAAAATAAAATCCCGCTCTAACCAATAAAAGTTTTTTTTTTTTTACAAATTTCTACATTTGACAAGCCAAGCCAAGCCCGGGAGCTTGCTTACCATTTTTAAAATAATAATTTATTTTCAAAAGAAAATCTTTTGTTTTTAAATTAGACACAAATATTTGAAACTGCTTTCATTCAAAGTCAGTTTAAAACATTTACGGTCAGATCAGTTCTTGTGATACCCCGATTTCATCCAAAATGACTGAAAAGGACACCCCCATAATGGATTGTCAACTATACATCAACCACATTGTAGTTTGTTTTGACTCACCGTGTTTGGATGCTAAACAGACAACATATAAAGCTGTGTCCTGTTGTGGATTGGTGTTTTTTCCTACTTTTTACCCACCTGCCTCTGTTTCTATTTGAGTGCTAAACAGCCATTTCTTTGAATTTGGCTGGAAATCAACTCCGCGTTGTGTTTGCTTATGTGTTACCAGCTATTTCCGCGTCGTCTGCTGAATTAAGGACTCCGGCGTCATTAATTACAAAATCGTTCGTTTACCCTAAGATGCGCTGATTTTGGACTTAATCTTCCAGATTTCCCAATCAGTCCCAATTTGAAAAATGTGGAGGGTGCACTATTTTCAAATGTGGCCAGTGTCTCTTTAATCATTTTAAAAGTGTTCTGGAGAGTTTGTTGTATCAAGATCCTCTCCCTGCAAACGTGGATCTGCAAAGCTGCAATGGTTCCCTTTCCATAACTCATATTGCTGAAGCAAATTTGATTGAGAAAATGTGAAATTTGTAAGTTCGTTTCACTTTATACTGCATACCCAACAGCAGTTGTACAAGCAAAATCTTTAATTGTTTTCTTTCGTCCAGGTGGGACTGGTAGCTGCAATATGCTGTTATGGGGCCGCGTAAGCAGTGTAGATGTGGTTAAAGGAAGATGTCCTCCTCGCCACCAGCGAAGTATGGGAACTTGTGATATTAAAGGGGGGTTGACCCGATTTAAGGATATTAGTTTTCATCTTAATAGATTGGCCCTCACTCCAAAGCCCCCCCATCTGTAATTCTCGCTCCGATATTTCAATCCGTTTTGAATGTGAAAGCAAAAACATGATTTTGTCAATCCCCATAGAGTCTGTTTAAAAATTAATTGGCGACCAAATAGGGCAACGTTTTCACGCATAACTTCCAAACCAAGTATCCTTTGGCTCTAAGATTTCACAGGGTATGAGAACAATAGTACTTTCTTCCGATACCAAAATGATGACCACTTCGGAAAATCTTGGAGTCTTCTGGGGAGCAGGCTATTAGCGATCGGGCCATGGACCTTTAATTTATTAAAGACATATTTTCTAATGAATAGTTGATAGCTCCGGGGTTGATAGACCCACTTTGAATTTGCAAGTTAACAATTAGATAATAAAAAATCAAATAGGCTTACTTAAAGGTGTATTTTGTGATCCTAGCACCTCATTTTATCCTTTGGCTTTGCAACGATAGTCCTCTTTTTGAATCTATTGCTGGCAACCATGACCTTCGTAATTTTTGGCACCTACAACCATGTTGTGGATGGCCTTTTGCTATAATGCAGATGATGGATGCCTGGATGTATTCCCTCTGGTTGGCCAACACAACCATTAAAGGTGCTTGTTCCGATTTATGTCTACTGTGTTCCTCTTCTGGATATGATAGCTGACACTTGCACCTATGCCCCCTCAATACTTAATGGGCAACAAACTTGTGGTTTTTGATATTTAAGACGCATAATGCATATTGCAAAGTCCTCTTTAATAACGTGCTACTATTGATGGTTAACCATTAAATCTGCAGTTTTTTGTTATAATCGTGGGCAATACATGGATTGTGCGGACTCAAATTTCAGGACAACAGGAGAAAACCTCGGCCTTTCATCGGATATCAAAACTGATACTACCAGTAATTGTGGGGGGGCCCAAAGAACGATCAGAGCATGCACTTTAATCCCTCTACCGACTAATCAATTACGCAGTACGTCCTAAATGTAACACGGTGATGAACATGTTTTTTAGGTCGATCTGGACAGGTTATTGACAGCATGGTGGACAGCAATGACCGGTATAAATTTTAATTAGCTTCTTTGCATATTTTCAATAAAATTTGATGAAAACCGCCAGTTGTTGTCGGCATCTTAATGACACAGATTAACTAGTGCTTCTTATTTACCATCTACTGCTGATAGCATACCGAGTTATTTTTTAACTGGTACCAGTATTTTTGGGGGCCCCCTATCTAACCTGCTGATAGCATCGAACCAT